>JAODUH010016208.1:0-27025 GCA_027564835.1 Typhlichthys subterraneus | reverse complement strand
CTAATTATCCCCATGACTGTGCCACTTGTAGGCGGGGCTAAGCAGAATTGCTCTAAGGTGTCCTGCTGGCGACAACATCCTCAACCCATTTTCCCCACTGGCTACACGTGCATTGTAATAGAAATCACGCAATCATGTTTGTAAAAACAAATTGTTACATATTGCATAGGCTATCTAGAAACATGCAAGTATTTAATTAAAAAGTAGTCTTTTTGAGTCATCTGTCTCAAGACTAAGTCAAGTTTAATACCAAGTCAAAGTCAAGTCGGGTCTTTAATTTGTTTTAGTCAAGCAAGTCTCAAGTCTTACAAACACACATACAAACTACATATTATTTTGCTGTGATCATGACCATATTTTGTGAATAAATGATGGCCCATGGATTAAACTAAACCAACTGTATTAAAATATAGGTGCAGGTCTTGCTCTGCATTTAACAAAACTTATCATATGTAGATTTAAAAGTGTATGTAGACATGAAAATGACTACAGACATATAGGCATCACAACATGTAGGCCTGCGTGTACGTAGTGCATGTAATGTAAAAAAAAAAAAATGTTTCATTCCGTTAATATATTCTAAAAACTATCTAATGTTTTACAAACAATAAAAAATCGTGCACTCATGCACTGTCCCTATGTGGACAATATCCCTACGGCTAGACCACAGCTATAGTGTATACTCCTTGATGTTCCGAATATTTGAATGCACAGTTGCTGACGGAGTGCTATAGGCCAAGCCGACAGTTCCAGTGTGATTTTGACTTAAACAAGGTCTCATTCTCCTGTAGATTTGATAAATGTATTAATAGGTTATGGCCAAAATGTGTATAAAACTATTATTGTTGATCAGATTAGCCTAGATAATCCCAAAACACAAATGTTTTGAATGCGCAGAAAGTTTTGAACATGAGCAATATAATTAATATATTAATTAAAATAAATACATTTATCATTGACATGAATATGTTGCATGCATATTTACTTCCCCGAAAGAAAAGAGGACCTAAGAGTAAAATATTATATATGCATATGCCTACCAGAGAACTGGAAAGCAATACATGATTTTTGATAACCATACTGCATTATATTTATTATATTATTATTTGTCCAGGGTTCCTGTATTTAATGTTATCCTGTAAAGAAATAGACATTTACACCATACATTTATGCAAAAAATGTACACATTGTTCCATAAAACTTCACCAGAATGCAGAAAATAAAGTGTGTGATTCTCAAACTTTTCTGAGGGAAGGACCCCCAGACCCCCTATTTTATTATATGTCCCCTCCAATGTTCAAACAAAATCTACACCCATGCGTAATAAAGCAAATACAATATAAAGCATGATACATGATTTTATAGCAAACGTGACAGCCATTTGCTCAAGATTAACCAAGAATGAGTTTTGGTTAATTCCCAGACACGTCCGCCTTTAGCACTTGCTCTGTTTTACATTGTAACACTCATCTAAAGCCAATACCTCTTATGACATACCATATTTGACAGGGCAAAACCTGTTTTATTTCAAAATATTAGCTCAATATTTCAGAGACAGATGTGCACGTTATTCCCATAGATTTGATTTCACACAACCTGAAATAAAAGATGCACACACACACACACGCACACACACACACACACACACGCACACACATCTCTCTCATAAAACGCCTCAGTTAGCTGAGTCTGCTGTGGACACATTATTTTGCACACGGAAAAAAAAGAAAGATAGATTTCAGATTGTTATCAATGGTTGTCCAAAGACTACACATACCTTCACTGCTCCACTGGGGTCTTGGCAAGTCATTGTAGCCTATATGCGTAGTGCTTCATTGACACAGCCAGCCTTGTGAAGTCTGGCTTTTACACGTTGGATTATCATTTGCCAACAGAAATGTTTGTAAATGTATTAATGTCTTATTGTGAATGCTGATTTGGCACTTGACGTTAAAACAATTGTACAGCCAAGAGCATTTTTTGGTATACATGCCCAAAACCGTTACTATACCCTATAGCGTAATGTCAACACACTGAATGTGAAATGTTATCATGGGCTAAACTCACACAAGGTAATCTAATATATTATATGAATTCTGTGTTTTCCACCCCACCCCCCCATTCCACCCCACCCCCAAACTCAATTTGTGACTGTAAACTCCTTTCGTGACTATGAACTAATTCATGACAGAAAAGCACCTGTCTTTCAGCAGCAGGGAATATGTTGTAATATATTGTGAGCCTGCCAGACTATATAAATAAAATAGCATGAGAAAAAACTACTGTTGATTTAAAGTTTCAACACTATTTTGGGAAATTGGTAACAGAAACAACAGAAAACACATTTAGAGTATATTCTTCACGTCCGCGGAACGAGATCGGCAAACGGTGCGCACGTGACATAAATATTGTTGCGTATACAGTTTGTGTGGACTGATCTCATACCATAGACCAGAAGCAAACCGTGACCCTTAACACTGGGCCTTCAGTGTCAACAAAATAAGACAAAAGTTGCATATGCGATAAGAAGGGCGCAATGCTTAACTGTTGTCTGTGTGTAAGCATTGACTGCTATAGTAATGCTAGCCTCACACATGCACACAAAGTAGGCTACATAAAATACAGCACAGCCTGGTCTACATATTTGCCTAATGTACAATATTGTGTAACACTGTAATATGTTTAATCAAAAAGTTCGATATTAACAGCCCTTGGTTTCCACAAACACGCAAACAAACCTTGCATATTGCTTTCATATCCGACAAGCAACAATCTTGCCAAACAGACTATGCATTAACTTTATTATATAACTAACAACTAAGAAACAGTTGTCATGGTCCTTACCTCTCTCTCACCTGAATAAGAATGCCTACTGGATGGGTGTATAATGTGCGTGCGTCTGGGTCTCCAACACCGGGCTCCGGCCTGTCTCTCCCGTAATTGGCCTTAACCTAGTAGCCTACAATTTTTTGGGCGGTAAGTCCAGCCTGCTAGTCACAATCAAGTCACAACACAATTCACAATTTAGGTATTCTAAATTATTCGAATGATGTTAAAATGTTGATGATGTTTACTAAAGGAACCCCCTCCATCCAATATCAAAATTTGATTGACTAATGTATTAAACAAGCCCACATTCATTTGAACGTGGAAGACAACAGAGGTTTGGTAATCAATTTGCTCAATGAAGGGCCCACACCATGCCATGTTAAAATAAATTCAGACTATTCTGCCTAGAAACTATCACAAGGAAACTTGATTGGTTTATTTTCCCCCGTTTGCTTTTATGGAAGGACGGTGTCTTTTTAAAAACACTGTTTAAGAGTCTGAGAACAGTCTGCTATTTCCTAATGATTCACTCAGAATCAAAATCGTTTTATTGTTTAGTTTATGAATCAATAAAATATATATTATGTTCGGCCAATTCACTGAATACCTTGATGGCCCTGAGGGTTCCTCTGTGCCATAGGCTGTATATGGACAAGGCCTGTGATGTCAAGATTAGGTTTAACTGTGACCTTAACTGTGCTGGTATCGTCACCATCTTTGCAGTACCTAACACCGCCTGTAATGCCCCCTTAGCCAATACAATAGGATAAATGTGTGGCTAATATATTTTTACCTGATGAGTTCACCCCAGGTACAGTTGTCATGAACTGGGAGACTATCTATAGAGACAAAAACGTTTTTTTTTGTTTTTTTTTTGTAACCACGCTGACATTTTTATTTTTGCTATAGTCGGACATTTTATCATGGGAGTCTATGGTGATTGACTCCCTTTTGCAATCATGCTCAAGTGGCCATTCAAGAAACTGCATATTTTGGCACTTCTGTGTTGTATAAATTTTTCAGCAGCGGAGGTTCCAGCTCGCCGCGTACCACCTAAATTGTTTGCGTGATCAGAAATCGTCGGGTAGCTAGTAAAATCTAAATGTACTTTGGAGGCGGGCTACCAACCAGAAAAGATACCTATGACAATTCTAACAAATAACACTAAATGTGTAGCTCAAAAATCCTGCCTACAGCACATTGGCCATGTGTGAGCAGTTTGTGAGTTATAGCTGGCACTCTGCTCTGGTCCAGACAGGGTTGTCACATACTGGCCTTGAGCCAAGTAGGCCATGGCGTGACTAAACCATGACCATTGGAGGTAAGTTGCTGATTGATCCGACGGTCGTAAATATGAAAACAATTACTCATAATAATTGGCCAGTTATTATTTTCCTTTAACATTACTTGGGATTCCACTGCCTGCCAAGCCATGGGTGTCCATTAAAAACAATTGTTCGGCTGATCTTGAACAACACAGTTAGCCCGTTAAAGAAGAGCACTGACATATGGACATCTATTGAACAGTGTGTCATATTACAGTGACAGTGACTGATGTTTATTTCAGGACATTCAGTGTAAAGAAAGTAGGGCCATTGTTTAATTCCTGATTTAATGGTGGAGAGCAAGCAGACAGACACTGAACGCTGGTAGAGCCATTATCTGATATTGGAGAATGACATTGATTTTGCTTGTCCAAGTATGAAAAATGGAGTACGTCTATAATGTTTGCATATGTACTTTGCCTGAGTTATGGTCTGTTGGTGTATTATGTATATACAGATGTATTGGTTTTGTGCGGCTATACTATACAGTATGCATGTATGTTTGTGTGTGTGTGTGTGTGTGTGTGTGCGTGTGTGTGTGTGTGTGTGCTACTGCACAGTATGATGTATTCCATTAGTCCTTAAATCCAGACAGAGTTTTTTTCTGACAGCTTTATATGTCAGTTATATCTGCTGTGACATTTCCATAGGTTTGGCCAACAGACTTATTGGCTTAACACAGTGTATATCATACAATAGAGTCCATCTCGGCTTCCTCTGCAGTCTGCAGTGCTCACAGTTACACAGTATTGTCGAAAGTAGGCCAGATGGGTCAACGGATTCAGTAACAAAAAAATGTATTTTGACAAACGGCGCAATGAAATATCTTAAGGCCTTCCAAACAATGGAGCATGCTGATCATTCTATATGAAACACAAAGCTGCGGTTTGCGAATGAATGGCTAAATATTATTGGGTGAGCTTGGATGGAATCCTACAGTTGCAGCTGACTGGCGGCTTTATTGGGTGTGATGTAACGCGATACCCAGAGTGTCTTGTGGGCAAATGCAGTGTGTGTGTGTATCAGGAAACATGGTGATCTATGGAGATCTCATAAAAGGGTAAAAACGTACGTACCTCCTCTGAACCATTTGCTTTCACCTCTGCTGTCATCACAGTGTCTGCGGCCTGCACAGTTGATAGGCTGTGAGGTTACGTCAGCCTTCACCCCCGGTATCAAATGTCAAATAAAAGAATAATGCACTAGGCTCAACTATGGAGTATAATGAAACCAAGTTGTTTTGAAACTATAGCGTTGTTTGAGTAGCGGAAGGAGTTTAATGCCCACTGTGTTGGACTTTGTATATAATTCATTACACATGATTATGTTGAAGGCTTTATACTCGCATATATAGAAAGTGATCATTTAAAAGCTTGACCCCAGCCACGTTTGAGAACGTGAAATGAAAGCCCGCTATGGTCTTCTATATAGAACGCATGAGCCATCAGTCAACTTAAGGCTTGCTACTTAGAGGCAGGTTTGTGTAGTGAGCAAAGAGACAGGGTTTCAACCATGGGTGCCCTTCTGGGACAACTTTCCAGCCAACTCCAGCAGCACTGCATGTGGCAAGGGAAAACCTAATTGTTCTTTTTGTGGGGGCAATAAAGTAACCCAACAAGTTTGAAATAATGAGGGGGTCAATGGAAATACACCTCATATAAACCTAAATAATACTATTTTGAAATGCAGCATTTTACTTTAACATTTCAAGACACAAATCACAAAATAGTTAAAGCTTGTTTTCTTTCTTTTTATGACTTTTACATGAGTCCTAGATGTCATTACAATACGTTACTATAAGCAGTAAATGTAAAACAATATTCCCATGGCATGATCACAATACGCTCTAAAGCTAGAAACACACAAAGTTAAGATTTTCATAATTTACTTATTATGTTATTTTCTTTCCTGTGGTCTAACTTGTCTGTGGGGGTGGATTTCATCTCCAGACAGGTAGGATAATTCCATAAATCCTATCGAAGAAACAGATGGACACGGAGAGGATGGTCAAGGCCAATGTGCCGTGACCACATTAAGTGTATCTCTTTTACAGGAGTGGAAAATATAAATATTTCTCTAGTACTGTAGTTGCCTGAGTACAGACTATTTCAAATGAACCAAGCTTTTTATTTTTTTTAAAGCTCTTTTGCATTTTGGAAATTACCTAATAGTCAAGAGTGATTTGTCAGGTTCCTCTGAGATAGTTTTATTTGTTTCCTACATATATTTCATTATATAGCTGATTTATTTGCCATTTTTCCTGATACAGTACATTTAGAGCCACTATTATAGTATAGTATTCTGGTCAAAAGACACCTGTGTTTGCGATTACATTTCTAGATAAATTAACATGCTTGTAAAACACCAAACAAACAGCACTTGAACCCTTGGTACAGGTGAAACCTGAAAATCATCTCTCTCTCCCTGGTGTCATTTGTCAGCATGACAAATACAACTTTGAGCAATTTTGAGTGTCCCGACGTCCCCAGGCTCCACTAAACACCAGTCATGAAAAAGCCACTGCTAACAGCCGGGCCTCCTGATCCAGCTCCTGTCATGGTAGAAGCATTAGCCCCAGTACACCATCACCACCGCCCCAGGGATTAGATAGGGGAGGCAAGGCATGTATGAGAGGAGGAGGAGGAAACCAGGCTTGGAGGAGGTGAAAGAGATAGACTGAGAGAGAGAGAGAGAGAGAGAGAGAGAGAGAGAGAGAGAGAGAGAGATACTGTAGATGGACAAGAATGGAAACAATGGTATTGTAAGAGAAAGAGGCTACAAACAGATGATAGTTACGCAAGCTAAGGAGGGAGGAATGCTATTAAAAGAAAGAAAAAATAAAGAGCATCGGAGAGCCCGAGAGTGGCAGTTGTGTTTTGGGATGTAACCTGAGGCATGGCCTTTAAATATGGCCTAGAACACATGATTCTTCCAGCAGGTGCTACATTATGGTCCATCGGTTTAACTCAGCATCACCACACTGCAAAACACATCAGACTGAATCTGTGGGTTATCTCTCTCGCTTGCAGGACGGTCAAACATATTAAAGGAGAGCGTTGACTGCTGCTGAGGAATAAATTGGCCCTCTGGGCTCACTTTAGGAAGTCATTTTTAAATGGACATAAGAGTTTCGCCCCCCCCCCCCACATTCGTGCAAGACCATCTGTTTTCAACAACGCATCATTGCAGCCCTGCGTTAGTGTTGCTTTCTATTTAGGGATGCAAATAGAAAGTGTTAGCGAAGTAGCAGGCGAGTGGAGAACAATGTTTTTGTTATGACCACCTTTCAGTGTATTTTCAGTACCTTTCAGTGTATTTTCAGTGTATTTTCAGTACCTTTCTGGTTTTTGCCTCAAGCTTCTACTGTATGAATTTGTGTCTCCTATACCACAAGAGTACCACAAGGCAGGGATCCTGTACAAAGCACATTCCACTGTAAGGGATTGTGGATATTACTGACAACAGGGACATTCTTGAATAATGAATGAATAATTAATGTTTTATCCTTGACGCCATTCTTGTTACATTTAATCAAACATAGTAAAAGTTTTAATGTAGTAGTAGTAGCAGAGACATTATATAGAGAAGACATGCCACTTCAGAGAATTTTCAACGGAGCTTTATGGGAGAATTCTTAAACGCCAAATGTGGTACTTGAAAGAACATATCCGTGACGTAAGCACTCAGTTGAGGTTTTGCGACAATTACAAAATGTGGTAGACTTCGAAAAAGCGTGGAAGAGGTAGATAATATATTGCAAATGCACACAGCCGCTGCCGGCTGTCTACCTAAATTGTTAAACTTAGATATAGTTTTGTTCACTTTTGTACAATTAATTAATGAAAGAGTCCATGTGAAATTTGTAAAAACATTGTGTCCTAGGCTAAGACTAAGATCATACCTAAGATCATACCTAAGATCATACCGGCAAGGTGAAAAATGAGCACCCGCAACCAACCCTATTAATCCATACAGCCATACAGAAGGTAAACCCATATATGGGTATCTTTTGTAAGTACTTTGTCAATCTCTTAATTTTTGTTTCATAAGCATAATATTAGTGTAAATAAGTTATCTGCTGAAAATATATATATTTTGTATGTTATTAATAACGCTAGAAAACCATATTCATTGTGTTTGAAAGCCTGGCGCTACACAGTGCATTCTACCCCTGATGATTCTGTTGTGTCTAAGCATTGTTATTGTTTTAGCTATCAACGGATGTTAATTAAGTAATTGTCGTGAAATATTACGCATGCGTGGTGGAATTATAAACTGGAGAAAAACTGCTTTTAAATAATTATATTTTTGGCAAAATCACTTTTCAACAGTTAAAAATGTTTTTAGCAGATTTGACTCGCGATTGTACGTATACATACAGTACAGTTCTTATGTCCCAATGATCACTTAAAGTGCAGTTATGGCCCTCTCCCTATTGACGCCATTAAGTTATTTCTAAATAAATGCCCGGGTGTTAAAAAATGTCAACCGAGTGGCCAGACTTGCCTAGAAGGACTTTGACAGTAGTTTCTGTTCATCACTACAACACACTGGTTTAGTTGTGACAAAGGTGACTTGAAAACAACTCAAACTACAATGTCGGGTGCTACAGTCAGAGTTTAACGAATAGGGAAACGTAGTATGCAATATAGCATCAGTTTTGTAAGAATTTATTAGAAGAGCAAAGGCTTTTCTCAGTGGAAAATATGTTTTCATTCTTCTCGCAACTTTTCTACTGCAAGAGTGGATAACAGGTTTGTCCAATCACCTGCCAAGTATTTTTTTGAAAGTGCCTGCCCTCTTAAAACAGTATAAATGGATGGCTCCCCAGATGGATGTGTCTGACAGCTATCTTGCATGTCAGGTTAATAGTCCTGCATTATAAAGTAGGACTACTGAAGCACAATGTGAAATAAAAGGGCCTAACTGGTAAACAAACGTGTGTCTGTAACAACTGTTGTCATGACAGAACCATGGCTACCTTAACTAAACAGGAGCTATGCTGAGTAATGACTCAACCAGAGAATAAATTAATGACTCTGATGACATGGGGTGAAATTGGTACTGAACTTAATTTTTCCCAGACTCTGTGGTTTATGTTGAATATTTGAACCTCTGTTAGTTAGGATTACATACATATAGGAAGGATGTGACTTTGCACATTTCATGGGCAGTGGCGCAGGCTGGTCAAACTGTAGCATGATTCTTTCTGTCAGCAGGGCCGAGCTGACTCAAGCCGTGACTAACTGGCCAGATATATCCTCTATCGTCCGCCGCCATCTATGGCACGGGCACCAGCGGGCATGTGTGCAGTGGAAGAGAAACTCTAGCTCTCTCTCCCCGCCTCTCTCCCCAGAATAATCCTAACATCATCCATTCTGTTCAGTCAGAGACAGAGGGTGTGGTGGTGTTGTTTCTACATTGGAGTCTGACACAGACCTGGAAAGCTGGAAGCCACAAGGGCCAAATGTCTGGGAGCTACCCAGCCCTGAAGGCACCCAGGCTGACTAGTGAGTGCCAGGGGGCAGCCTTGTCTGGCCCTGGAGGTTGGACTTAACAGTACATGCTTGGTGTAGCAGCGATGGGTGGAGGGCCCAGAGGTGGATATTTGGCAGGGACCTAATATCTCATTTACATACACAGTACATGCAGAGCATGCCACACAAGCACAAACCAAATAAATAATCGCTACAGAACGGGTGGACTATTTAAAAAATGCACAACAATGACAAGTACTGTAACAAATCGATGGTTAAAGAACATGACAGATGTTTTAGCAGGAGACTACAGATCTGGGATTGGCATGTTTAAGATGAACTATGTAGTTTAGCTCTTTGGTGGCCCCTCTGGCCATGACATGCAACTGCACTTTGTATGATTTATACTGTATATATGTTTTTTCCAGTGTAGTAGACATCTAAAACCTAGTGCCCATCTCAACCAGCAAATCAACATAAACATGTAATCAGTAAAATATAAAACTCACTAGTGCTTACATTTTTATGTGTTTTGTTTCGGAATTATTTCTTGTTCTTCAGAGTTCCTCACCTAGTCCATTTACATACTGCAGGCAGTTCTGCATTAAATCTTGAATGCAAATTAGTAGGCGTAGAGTCCATGGCTGTAATAATAACATCTATGACTTCTAAGTGGTGCTTTTAGTGTGGGCTGTAAAGTTAGTGTTGAAAAACACACATTTAGAAGTCCCATACTTTTTCGAATGTCTATGTTGGCCCTGTTTTTTGGGGGCCTGCATGCTATTTATTGCATTGTGGTCCGTACCTTATGCCTGTGTTGACATGTGTGTTTGTTGTTTCTAATGCCTTCGCTGCTTGCCACATTACAGCGAGGATCCAGCGCCAAGCGAACCGCACAGACATGATGTAGAATTAGGCAGCTTAACCACGCTAAGCAGGGCCAATCATAAAGAACTAGCATGACCAGAGAGGGCTATGGTATTTAGCTGTCACGGGGCAGTCAGCGGGAGATGGAGACACGGCCGCTCTGTGGTGCGGCGGTCGGTGATTACGCTACACAGGCGGGGGAAAATCAAAGCGCTGATTACTCTATGCAGCTTACTGCGGGCACAGTGTTACAGGCCTAGTGGTCACTGCTGACTGACAGTCCAATGGCAGAGCAGGGAATGTGCAGATTCTGCCTTTGTAGTACAGCGATCATCCCAGATTGTCCCGCCAATCAAGGATTCAGTATCGCAGCTATGATTTCCTCAAGGTTGTCATGTTGTCATTTTTTGTTACCTTCATTTTCTCAGTGCTTACTCCAAGTCTCCGGGACTGTAACAGATATTAATGTAAACCGTGTTCACACTCATCTACTGTACGGTGGACGCCCTTGAGGAATGGAAACACTGATTGTATACTGTTGCTCAGTGTGGGAATGGCTTTGAAACCATACTGGTCAGGCATATGGCCGAGAGTCAAAATGCAATAGAGAGGGGCAGAGAAAGACCCATGCTGTATTTTCCATGTTCCTGTGTTTTCATATAGTGTTTAGATTGTTTTACTTTAGCTCATCACCTCCTGTTAAAATCACACATTTCTAACAAAGGAATGTACGCTGATGCACACCCAAGGATGTACACTACCACTGCTTTAAAATGTGGGGAGAAAAAGGAAATAGTTATCTACAGCAGTTTTTCAGGTTAGATTTGGATACAAGAATGAATGCAATGAGCTTCTTTACTACCAAAGCCTTTTTAGTCCTGTTGAGTGAGTTACATCAGCTAGTGCTTTTGGTGCCACTGGCCTATTAGAACCCAAATACAATGTATTTACTTCTGTTGTGATTTTGATATATTGCATCATACATTGATCACATTCCAGTTGTTGACCCGCCGCTCAAACCCAGCATCTTCATATCCACAGCTGGCTAGCAGCCATCCCACCAATCACCTTTGACCCCTCAGCCAACATGGCTGCCATCTTAAGCAATTATCAGCAATTGGTCAGTTATTTTCTCTGAGCCACTCAAATTACCACAGCATTAAAGTAAGCAGGCGATAAAATGTAAACGCTTCCATTTGCAGATCAGAGCACAGAGGTGTAGGGGTTAACATGCTCATACACGTGTGCACACGGACATGCATGCACACAGCCAAGGTCTAGTTTATTGTTCACATTTGCAATTCAGTGTAATCACGTCACTATCCCTGTGCTACATAATCAATTTTGAATAGCATGAAATTGCTTGCTAATATAGTACAGGTGCAAAAAGTTTTTTTTATTTATAACTAACAATTACGTTTGCAATTGTCTCGTGGTAAACTGCATGCACTACAGTTCTCACTAAATAGACACTAATAGAGGAATAGTCAGCTGTCTGTTGTTTATTTTCTCTCTCTCTCTCTCTCTCTCTCTCTCTCTCTCTCTCTCATCTGGTGTGTGTTGAATCTAATTCCATTTAATTAAGCTAATTTCATCATCAGGAGTTTAATAACACAAATTAATTAATCCTGATAGTTTCACATGTCACATAGACTGCTTGCTTCTACAGGTAGCTGCAAGACTGTAATGTAAGTCCCATGTCTGCCTGATTCAGTGGGTTGGGTCAAATTAAAGGGTCCATGTAGGTTTGCAGGTGGAACATAGTGTTAATGTCAGAAGGATTCAAGTTCCCAGGTGCAGTGTTGCTCATCCTGTGTAGGTACTGTAGACGTGCTATACCTTGTTTAGTTCTAGTGTGTGGAAATGTCTGTCTTTCTGAGTGCATGTGTTTCAAATGGCTGGTGTAGTCGTAAGGGTCATTCTGATAGTGGCCCTCAGCAAATGTCTCATCAGGGGAGGCTAGCTGTTTGTTTTGTGAATGAAATGTTTCTACACAGCCCTGGCTCTGTAAACAGGAGCACAAACAAATTGGGGCAGACCGCACCACATAACACTATCCCAGCCTTGGCAATGTGTATACAGTTTAAGGGCGGAACTTCTGAGGGAGCACCCTAGGGCAGATATCTTCAACCCTGGCCCTGGGGGACCCCTGGCCTGCATGTTTTAGATGTCTCCCTGCTCCATCACACCTGATTCAAATGAATGGGTCGTTACCAGGCTTCTGCAGAGCTAGATGACGACCCATTCATGTGAATCAGGTGTGTTGGAGCAGGGAGACATCTAAGACATGCAGTTGCAGGAGTCCGCATGGACCAGGGTTGAAGACCTCTGTCCTAGGGAATTAAAGGTAGAGGTGTTCAAATATAAAACAATCTTTCTATAGCATCGCTGACACAACCTTTAATGGTATGTGGGCACAGTCTATGGTAATGTACAGTGTGCATATGCAAGGTGAAGCACTTTGAGAGCAAGCATTTTAGCAAAATGTTAAAATACTGAGCAGCAGGTTTTGCTTTAATTTAAAATGTAATATGCATGTATTGGACAGAGGGGGCAGAGATTACAGGTATTGTGGGTCCCTACCTACCCAAACATTTCAACAAGAAAATGTATTGTATTTATTCATTTATTTTTATTTATTTATTTATTTATTTATTTTTTTTTTGGTTCCTTGATCTTGGTGAATATAAGAAAACAGTTAAGCTCGACCATTATGTATTTATTCAATACATATGGAAGTAACACAACATGATTTTTAAATATCCCTTAATGTCTTACATCTATCTATCTATCTATCTATCTATCTATCTATCTATCTATCTATCTTCTTTATTTTTTCTTGCTTTGCTCAGCAATTACATTAGCTAGAAGGAACCATTACTTATGTAAATAAATTATCATTTGATATGTGTGTGGTCTTTTGTGATGTGTTTGTCTCAGGCTAGAAGAAGCATGTGTGTGCGTGTGCGTCCCTGTCTCATCCCAGACTTGTTTATATTGGGACAAAATGTGTCGTGGCGCCACTTCGCTATTAATGCAACTACGTGCACTCCGTCATGTTTGTGTTTTTGCTGACGAGGCACGGCAACTGACGCACAGGAAAACAGGCTTGCGTGCTTCTACTTGACTGACAAGCTTATTTTCCACGTATGTCGTTTTACATGCTAAGCAAGTACAACTCAAAATGCACCTAGTGGATTTTCCCTCCACAATAAACAGATGGAGGGTTTGCGTGAAGTTTTACCCTTTTTTAACTATATGTTTTTAAATGATTGACAGGTTTATGATTTAAGTCATGTTTTTGGTAGCGCTGTAACTACCCCCTGTTTACCATGTCAATGTATAATAGTTATGCACTATTACAGTTGAAAATACACAATTTGTCCTTTTTTTCATCACATTTTCCATTTACCTGTTAGCAGCACAGGAAACAATTGGCCATGTTTCGGAGAGCCGGCTGCCCGCGGCGATAATTGAAGGCCATGTCTGTGACTGTTTGTCCCTTTTCCATATTCTCAGAACAAGCTAATGTGTGTGTTTCCAAAACGACAAACTCTGGATCGAGCAAATGTCGGAAAGAAAACCCACACAGTCCGCTGTTCGGTTCGCTCCCGTCACCATGGCGACGTTGCCGACGGTCCGGGGATGTGCATAGGCAGGCACGTGCGTTTGTGTGTGTGTGTGCCCAGCTTACAGCTGACTCATGCTGGAGCCTGTTCCATGTGCCAGGCGCCAATCAAACATGACTTGTGTGCCACCGAAAACCGCCATGTCTATGTTGCTTTGCCCGTTCTCCAGCTGTCACTCGTTGGCAGAAAACGACAGGGAACACAACGAAAGAATGAAAAAGGAAGAAATATTTCGCTGTCTAAGGCAAGTGGCAGGTCTCAGACATGGCAGAGTAACCTGAGAAAGCATAAAAAATGGAAATGATTCCCAAAAAACATGGGCCGACAGATTTTTCATTGCTGCTCCTGACAATAAATCAGTGCTCTGACAAGAGGTTTGGAAGGTTTTTTTTTTTTTCCTTCCACGCTACCCTCCTTTATGCTGAAATCAAATGAAGGAAATTAACTTGTGCTAAATGGGGTTTGAAGGCCTAGGAAATCAGTACGGAGCAATAACAGAGCAAAGCTGCAGTGTTCACTTCTAAGCTCATCCAGCTCTCATTTAGCTTACAGTAGGATATGTTTGATGTGCGGCCTCCACTCACAAACTCTCACTTCACTCAGTCATTGGCTACAGGGCGCGTTGGTGTACAAACACACTCGCACACTCCAGCATACACAGAAGCAAAGAATGTGACCATGTCTTGCCACAGCAGTGGACTCAAACAAATTGCTATGGTCTGTCCAAACAAGAACAATGTGTGGTGGATTTATCCCCTCCCTTTGCTGTGTGTGTGTGTGTGTGTGTGTCAGTGCACACACAACTGTTCATATATAGTATATAAATACTGTATATGTGTACTGTATATAGGCTAGTATGTATATTTGTATATAATGTATATACTATATGTACACATGTATGTGCTGTATGTACATTATGTGGGTGTGTTTAACAGAAAACATGTATTTATACCTCTGACATTATATCAAAATCTTGCACACGTTCTTAAAGTGTGACTTTTCATCACTCTTTATTTAGACTTGTCATATTCAGACCTGCTGAAGAACTGGCCTGCCTTGATTATCAAAAATAAACAGAGGAGGGAGCAGAAAAAATGTCGAACTCGGTGTTGCATCATTTGACCCGGTGCCATCGTGTCTGAGCGTTTGGTCGGTAGATATGAGAAGGTTCCAGGCCATATGTTTAAGAATATTTAGTGGGGTTTTATGCTGTAGAGGAGAAATACATGGTTGACCGTAATATGTTAGCACGTTGGCTTGACTGTTATTATAAATGGTAAATAATACTTTAAATGTCTTTCTTTGTAGCACATTAAGAATATTTTATTCTTCGACCACGATAGAGCTGATATTACCACATGCATTCAGCAGAAACTTTGCCGTTAAGAAAGAGAAGAAATGGTATACAATTAATTTATTTTCTCAGCCAAAACTATATATTATATTTAAGGGTGCTATCAAAGCCTGGGAGGATTAATACATGTGTGTTATTAAGCTCCTGACAATTAAATTAGCTTAATTAAAGGGAATTAGATCAAACACACACCAGATGAGAGAGAGAGAGAGAGAGAGAGAGCGAGAGAGAGAGAGGTGAACAGATGTGGGAAATGTGGGCTCTGGGTAAAGTGGGTAAATGTGGTTGAGGGGCATAAAGAGGTAAAGATTGACTAATTGCAGTAAACACATGTTGCCTTGCATTGATGACTTTGATATATTTTCCCACTACCATACTGATCGAGAGGCTTTGCCATGTGTCTGAATGCCCACAGGTAGTTTGCCCCCTCTTGTGGATCGGGGCTTACACTGTCTGCATTCAAAAGTGTTTCTGTTTCTGTAGCATTGTACACAGTGATGTTCTAGTGCATTGCACATTGTCCACTATTGCATAAATAGTTAGAATGGGGCTTTGTAATAGTGTGGAGGTACGTTGTTATTGCCTTGTATTTCAATAAAGGTTTTTTCAGATAGGTAAGACTTTTAGTGAGTTTGTTCTATGTGTCTAATATTCCTTCCTGTAGTGCATAAGGCTGGTGGTGCACACTGGTTTAAAGGTACTCTCCTCCATTTGTGTAAACGAGAGGGAGTGGCTCAAGTCCCCAACTGTTTCTAATTGTTGTGTTGCAATTGCTAAACTCACCAGACATCCATCCGCTTCTGTTTGTCTTTTCTTCCTCAGCCATGAGGGTAAAACAATACTTCAAAAGATTAAATTTAGGTTCAAACATGTGTGACATGCCTGTTTTATACGTCTCTGAACATACTTACCCAAGGGCAGGGAGGAAGATTTAGCTTTAAGCAATAATGGCAATATTGCCATATTGCACATTTTATTATAGCAGCTGACATGATACAAATATAATAACTGTGCAGCACAACAAATTAACCGAACAGTCCTCTACTATACTTAGCTAGGTGTGTTTTTATATTATATATCCAAAACAGAATGACAAATGGATATAGAATACAGCCAATATTATGACCCAGATGCATACTGCTATTATATTGATCTCAAATTTACTGCATACTCGATTGGTTGCCTTGGGGAAACGGGCGTTTGCAGCTGAAGTTGACAAAATAATGACCCCATGCATCTCATCAGTACATCACACAGCAGACCTCACACATACACCTGTGCAGCACTAATCCTGAGGCATACCCCCCCCCCCCACACACACACACCCACACACACACATACACACACCTGCACCACCCCGTAGGTGGAGGCAGCCAGCTTTCAAATGAAAGCAGTCGCCATCACAGCCGTCAACGCAAACCGTCATCTTCATCCTTCATCATAATGCCTCATTCTGAGGCAGGCAAGTCACTCCAGCTGGAAAGAACAGTGGAACACACACACACGCACGCACACACACACACATATTCTTTGGGTTGTAATTGTGCAGGGGGCCTTAATTGCCTCTGATAATTGGTGGTTGTTTTAAGAAAATCTTGCCAGCCATCATTCACCTAAATGGAGCGCTGGAGAGGGGACCAGGGCAGGCTGTTGCTGCGTCCCGTGCACTTAACCTCCCCTCCTCCGGTGGTCTGTAAAAGCAGTGGCCCCTCAGGAGAAATGGACATGTTCACTTTCCTATATTGTAGTGTGTATTATGAATATACACCCTGCCAGTGTTGGAGTGTTTCTCGCTCGGCCTTATGTTGTCCTCTAGTCCTTTACTCTCTCTCTTTGTGTTCCCAGGGTCTTATTATAAAGAGAGGACAGCACATTCAATGTGACAGCATTGCTTGTTTGCAACACACTGCTCTGATTGTCCGTCAAGACTGTGCATGTCCAAGAGCGTGCGTGCGTGCGTGCGTGCGTGTGTGTGTGTCGTGCGTGCGCTTGTGTGTGTGACAGTAAATAAGCCACAGTTGCGGTGCAGCCGGTGGAGGACAGGGCATGTGGAACATCAGAGTCACCGCGCGGCAGTCAGCTAGGGAGCCAGAGAGGCGCTGTCTCCTCCTCCTCCTCCTCCTCCTCCTCCTCCTCCTGCACCCAGAGGGATAAACCTTGGAGCTGACCGCGGGTGACCTCACACCTGGTTCTCTGTGGCCGCATGTGCTCTCTTTTCCTCTCTCTCTGTCTCTCTGTCTCTCTCTCTCTCTCTCTCTCTCTCTCTCCACCATTCCACTAGCTCCCCAAAGTGGTGACATTAGCCATCTGAAAACAAACAAACGGGAGCTAGCTGTCACCACAGTGGACAGTGGTGACTGTTTACTGTAACCGTGTGTGTGTGCGTGTGTGTGTGTGCGTGTGTAATACGCCGTGGGCAGATAACCCTCCCGTCCACCGCCCTGTTCCGTTCAGTCGGATAATTTCAAATGAATCATGGCACCTGGGGAATATCGTTAATGATGTAATCAAATAATCGCCGCGGCGACGGAGATGGCGTCTCATTTCCTTGTTGCCTTCCCTCCCCTCTCCCTCCGTCCCTCCCTTCACATACCTGGAACCCTCGGCCAGGAATATGTAAATGGGAATTAATTGGAGAGTTCCATTTTGGCTGTTTTGTTTTCAGTCAAAACACTGGCGACGTTGCATGTCTGGGCGGTGGGTGGCGGTGGTGGAGGTGGAGGTGGGGGCCAGGGGGTCTCCAGGGCTCCAAGCCAGTTCGCCAACGCCGGCTGGGGAAGAGATGCCGTCGTCAGGCTGCTAGGAGAATAATTTCACCTCATTAGGCGTCGGGCAGGGCAGGTACAGTAGGCACTGGAAACTTTTCCAACAAGCACCTTTAGGAAAATAGAACATTTAAAAAAAAAAGACAGAAAGAAAACAAGACCAGGTTTAAAACTATCCCTCTCACTCTACACTTTAAGCGTGTTGGTTGTGCGCTAGCACATTTGTTATAGCCTCAAATAGCTTACACCTGCTTGTACGCGATACCATTTCACATAACCAGTGCAACCACTCACTAGGAAGCGCTCTGGCCAACTTACCCTTATTTTTCCTCCCTGTATTGCACTTTCCTTATTTACCTGCTTTCCTCCGCTCCCCGACGATTTATAAAGTGGCGGGTACAGTTTAGTACGTGTGCAGTGAGCTGTGTGAAGGACGTCATGACAACTCACGCACCGCCACATGTTAGAACAGCAGGTCTGTGCAGATGTGGAGCAGCTCACAGCATGCCTCACTGACCTATTGGAGCACACAGTACCCCCCACCCCCACTAAGCTGTCACACAAACATGATAAGGTTTTATCCTGTAAACGTCCTGTAAACTCAATTGTGTGTGCGTGTGTGCATCATCATTATTATCATGGTGACTTCGTAACCTGGGTAACAGAGAAAACAGAAATGAACGTTTAATGACAATCTTCATGGCTCAGTGTGCGTGTACTGTTGCCATGATTGAATCATTAAGATTTAAGATGCTGGGTCAAGAAGAGAGTGGAAATTGACACATTTGAGACACTATAGATTGCTATATTCTGCATTTTGTGAATTATGGACAGCCAATAAAGGGCAGAATGTGACAAGGAAATGCTAGGCTAATTATTTTCAAGGTGGGAACCATAGGAGGATACAGGAGAACTGTATGACAGATGGGAAGCTTTTCTATATGGATCTAATTATTGTATAGCACAGCCACAGCCAATGAAAACAGAACATAACTTTATAGTGGCTATGGTGAGGCGAATTAACAGTCTAAAATTTGGTCAAGCAACCCACAATAAACTTACTGTAGTTCTCTCATAATGCATAATTATTGCATATATGCAACTATGCAATTATGCACACAAAATCACATTTCATGTTCTTCTCTTGTGCCTTCTCTCAATGTTTGTGGTTGTACCCTGAGAACTCTGCTGAGCTTCTTTCCATGCGGAAGGAACACGGCACTAGACCCGGCCCGATAATGTTCACTGGAACAATCCGGTCCAGTCCATTCAGATGTTTGGTGGGGTAGCTCAATGTCCTCTTAACCAACTGGGACAAACTGACCAAAACACACAAGCTGCACATGAATCACATCAGTGTTTAGGTTTTCAATGCCAAATAATGAAGCGAAATGGTCTTAACTGGGTTGGTGATAAATACGTGGCTTAGCCAGTCAGGCAGCCAGTCGGGCAGGCTTTTTGGGGCTCAGTGCAGCCCCAGTGGGCTTATGTTGTATTAGGTGTGTGTTACATAGACCCTCGGTGTGTGTCGCCTGTTGACCCGTTAACAGAGCACACACCCCACACACACACACACACACACTACAAGTATCAGAGCCCACCCCTCCCCCCAGGTCACTCATACACGTGCCTACGTGCCTTCCCCCCAATGTCTTGCACACAGAACACCTTGTTAAAGTTTAGGGTTAATTCTAGATGTTAAGAGATATCAGGTTGGCTTATATTCAGCCTGCTGTTGATTGACATGCTGCATGGGCGGGGCTAGTGAGAGCGTCCCCCTCATGCATTTCTCCTGCATCTCGGCCACATAGCTGTTATACAGTGATTACTCCTAGAACAACACTGTACGCACCAACAACTCTCTAGTTCAGCACACATGCAGCAAGATACATTCCCTCTCTTTCTCTTTCATTCCCTCCATGCATATAGTCATTTAAATACATACAGTACGGACTACTGTATGTGTGTTTGTGTTTGTGTGCGTGCGTGTTTTCGGTGTGTGTGTGTGAGCTTTTTGTGTGTGTGCGTGTTTGTCGGTGTGTGTGCATGTGTGTGTGTTTGTCTGTCTGTGTGCGTGCGTGCGTGCGTGTGTTTGTATGTGTGCAGAATACACTGCAACATTTTCCCTCCATCACCTCTTGTGGGACAGCTCCACTCCAACAGGCCACTAATTCTCTCTTTAAGCCCTACTCCACTTCTAATTCAAATTTGTTATAATTATGTTTCCATTATGTGTCCAATCCCACTTTTCCATGCCTTTACCCTCAAAACCATTTGCCTGTCTAGGCTGTGTGGCACAGTAACATCGTGATGACTTACTTCTCAATTTGTAGGCTGTGGCCACTCTGTGTTTCAGTCTTTACACTTAACTTGCATGTTATTGCGGTCAAATTAAGTGAGCAGTGATTTGTGGGTAATGTAGTTTGGTGAGGTGACTGATTGTTGTTTGGAGACCCGGGTCACTGTTAAAGGGAAGGAACTTCATCCTCCCTCATGCTCTTTCTCCGCACGAGCTATACATCTCCTTCAGAGTAGGAGTGTATGCGTGTGTACAGTTGAGCACAACTCTCTCTCTCACACACACACTCGCTGTAGGCTAATTCCCAAGTGTATTACCTACTTGAGCATACCTGTGCGTGAGTGTGTGTGTTTGTGTTGGGGGGAGGTGGAGTGGGGCCGTGATTCATGGATAAGGAAGGAATGGGTGGTGTCAGAAAGGAGGGGAGACTCAAGACTATAGTGGAAGGTTTTAATTAGTCATGGAAGAAGCGACGTGGCCCACCCTGCTAAAGGGACAGACCTCCCTTGTCCCCTGGGCTTACATGAGAACTCTCATGTAAGCCACTCTCCCTCTGTCTCTCTCTCTGTCCCTCTCTGTCTCTCTCTCTCTGTCTCTCCCTCTCTCTCTCTCTCTCTCTCTCCCTCTGTCTGTCCATGTCATTTACTTAGTCTCTCTCTTCCTTTGGATTTATCTCTCTTTCCTACTTGAATTGGTCATATTCTCTGTCTCTGTCAATATCAATATGTTCTTTCCTGTCTCCCAGTTCAGTTCAGTTCAAGAAAGGCTTCATTGGTATGGCAAGATGATTCATCATATTGCCAAAACAACAACACATATGGAATTAGATATAATAAATACAATACTGTATTTATACTATAGTCTATAGTCTATATATACTAGAGTCTCTCTCTCTCGCTCTCTCTCTCTCTCTCTCCCTCTCTCCATGTTGCCCTGGTGACAGCTGAGCTCTGGACAGCATCTAGCATTTAATTTCCCCCACCACAGAGGTAAAGGGCGGGCCCGGGGGCCTTGTTTAAACAAACAGGGGTTCGCGCCGCTCACACGGGGTGGCGGCACGCCATAACAAACCCCACCGGCACTCTGCTCCTCGCTAGCGCGCAACAGGGGCTCCGCTATGGTGAGCGAGGGCCAACTGGGCCTGCCGTGGTCCGTTGCTACGGTGACCAGACGGCAACATCACCAGTACGAGGTGTGGAGTGACAGCAGATGGGAAGCAAACAGCATGGAACCACCGGGTCGGACTGTTTGACTGTTAACGGCACAACGGGGAAGAGAGCTTTTTGGTCTCCGCTCTGAAAAACAAGACACGCTTATGAGGAAAAAAGAATGTCAGAATTGGACCAAATATTAGGTTGTAGCAAAATACTGTGCTTGTAATTCTTGAGTGGTCAGTGCTAGGTCAAGATATAAAGCACTTGTAACATTTATAAGCACTTGTAATTTTCCATATTAAATGGTCACTGCATTCAATCGAATGTGACCTGGTGCAAATTCAAATGCGTGCTGAGCCATATCAGGGAGCTTTTAAGTGCTGGTGTGAGGAGGAAACATTGACACCAGTTGAAGTCAGCCTGCATGTTCTCTCACAACCAGTCGATCCTCCAACTGGTTCATCTGACAAGCAGAGCAACGTTTGCTTGGTCTTTTGTGTAATGGCAGGTGGCAAATCAATTTTGTTTATCACCACTCCCATCAGCCTCCCATATGCTCTATCACGACTGGATTTAAATAAACAAGGAGTAAGCCAAACACGACATTTTGCTCATTGCAGCTATGCTAAAATCCATTTTGTTTGAAGTTATACTGTACTTGTTTGAAGTTATAATACAGATATTGGTAGCAGCCATTTCAGTGAGTGCCATGCAGGTCACATACATTAGCAATAAAACACAAGTTTCAGTGGTTTGTATCAGCCATGCATTCTGCACTGTTGACGTTTAAAAAAAAAGCTCAAACAGTCCTCTAAGTATAAATATTTCCAGAAATGTCCCTCTCAACCCGTCATCCTCTTTTATTCTAACTGCAGAGATATGTTAATAATGATCACAAAACAAGTATAAAAATTAAATAACCTCTAAACCCAGCAATAAAATCGAGCTAGAGTACACAAAAATAATTTAAGAAAGGAATCTCTCTCCCCATCCACCAAAACCAAAACCAAATATCGGATTTATTTGCTATTCCAAACAGCTCCTGAACCTCAGGAATGCCATGCGCCATTTTGCCAGCCGTCTTCCCCCATTACTATTTGAGGAAAAAGACGTGAAAAAAATATCCACACCTTCCACCAACAAGTCCAAAAAGTTAATTTCTGTTGGCCACGCAGTTCAAATACTTTTATTTGCCCAATATAACCTTGCCGGGAAAATAGAGAAGAGAGATTCCTACTGTAACATCTTCCTTTAACATTACAGTAATAACTCAATAAATTCATGTCTCCGAGCATTACCTTTGAGTATTGGGTTCTAGAAGTTTCTGCCTGGATGTGAAAACATCTGTAAGCTCTGAATATCACCATGTCTAGAGAAAGATGAACAGACAGAAAACAACCTGAATAAACAGTAAAAGTCACAGAGAGCTATGGCGTTAACCTGTAATGAATTGTTAGTTACGTCAGCATCATCCTGATTTCTACTGTAATGATGTCATAGTGAGCACTGTACTGTATGTGGTTGTGCTGAACCTTTGCAGTATGTGTCACAGCTCACGGGTGGAAACTGGCAGAACTGATGCGTTTGAGGCTGGCTGTTAATTTCAACTATGGATGGAGCGATTGAGGGGGGAGAGGGAGAGAGATTGAGGGAAGAGCAAGAGAAAGAGAGAGAGAGAGGCTAAGGTCAAGCAATGCTGGAGGGGAGTTTTAAGGGAGATTTCTAAACAGTCCACACAGTTTATCCTCAGTGTCTTGATAAGATCTCCCTGCTACAAATAAAAACACATTAGCAGTTTGTTTCCAAAACCCTTTCACCAACCTGCTGCCACTCCCTGCATGCACTTAACGTTTAGTGTTCCATACAAGTGGCCAGATTTGTTCAAAGATAACACAAACGACCACTACACCTTTTCTATTAATCTTTCCAACAGGCCCTTACCCACCCAAACCCAATCATCTGTTGATCTACTTGGGAACCAACATGGTCACATATCAAACACCAATCAAGTCAACACTGTCTTTTAATTGAATTATTTTCACTTAATTCACTGTACTGTTACAGATGTCTGCACAATGCCACCTCTGATTACACACTTTTATCGGATCAACTGCTGAAGGAACGCATGATTGCAAGCGCTTTCCTATTCATGCATATGCATTCATGTGTGGGTCGAAAGGAGTGTTGCACAAACAAATAAGAGGAGATCCCTAAAGAGAGAGTGATTACCTATTCCGTTGAATGTATGACATCTGCAATGCAAGCGCAAGTTAGTTTTGCGGTGAAAAGAAAGTGCGTTTCATTGAACAGGGGAAGCAAGCAACGGCAAGATTCATGAGCAAGATGATGACACAGGCCATGAAGAGATGTGCTAAAGGTTCCAGACGGATAAGGTTGGAACATGCTCGCCGTATTAATGGAAAGTTTGGAGGGCAGGGCCAAGCGCTATTTACGCGGTCAGTCGCAAGTTAAGTACATTAGATGGCACAGCGCACGTTATCTGCGGTGTGGCTGCGCTCATTTTTACGCTGCACTCGCTAACGTACAGTACGTACACGAGGCATTCTGTGTGATGCGAAACCAGAGATTTCAAATGGTTGGACGTACAGTATAACGATGTATCGCTAAAATGAAAGCAAATGGTTATCTGACACCTCACCTTTTCAAACCATAACAATGTAAAGTGATATATTTCTTATGCTGTTTGTTATTCCTGCCAGTCCCAGCTAGTTTTGGACAGTCCAGTACTGAATCTCTTTATGGTTGTCTTTTCCCTTATTCTGAGATTTGTATGAAGAGGTACGCATGGCCTTTGGCCATTGGTTTGCTTAGTTGGAGGAATCCTCAAACAACCGCACAGTTCTTTATTCCCTTAGTGAGTATGGCTGGTTTGACATCCCTGATTACACCCATAGGGCCCGTGAACATAGGCAGCGTTGTATGGCATAAGGAGCCTCTAAGTCTGATAGATTAACATTAATACGAACTGGGAGAGAAGTCTAAGCATATTAAAGGTAATTTCCTCTTCATGGCTATCGAGGGAAAATGCAACGGGCCATTGAGCATAGGGCCACACATGCATGAACAAATGCACAGGCTTACGCAGAGGAGCTCTGGCAAAATGATATGTACATGTACTGTAAATGGACGGACACTAATACAGACGTAAACACGCAGACACACTGCCATGGGGCAAACACAAGCATGCATCCAGAGACACACCAAATTAGATGGTTTTGTATATATATTGCACTGTGCAGACAGGCCTATTAAAAAGCCAGGGAATTTATAACTCCCCGTATGGTGATTAGGGATTGTGAATTTGGTTGCTCCCAGTTAGGTCTTGTCACATCGAGCCTGTTTTCTGTCTATAAATCTACAATAAATCTAACAGCCAAGATTTTTTTCCCTTCTTTATTTTATGAAGGTGATCGCCCCAGCCAATATAGGATTAAGACCGTTTAATGTACATTTTTTTATTATCTCTGACTAAATGTTTGAAAGCCTTGTCCCCAGAGTAACGACTATTGGTTTACATCTTAATATACTTCAAATGTGTTTCCCTATCCATAAAGAAAGAATAGCAACGCAGTAAGATCAATACTCCATGTAAGGACACAGGACACCAACAGGTAGTAGTGCTATCAGAAGTATCACCTACTGTGATACTGTATAAACTGTCCTGATCAAAACATCCCCGATGCATCATCAAAAACCTCATCAAAGCCCGTTAGTGGCTCATTAATCAACCCCCCCCTCTATTTCTCATTCGCTCTCTCAATCCCATTGCCCTTTTTCTCCTGCTTTCAACCTCCCATTATATTCATGTTGAATTTGTGGCCTCCAGGAAATCAGATCCCCACAGTGCGAGAGTTTTGGTTTCCATGGATACCTTTAAATGCTTATCTGCTTCTCAAACATGGAACAGAATGTAAACAGGCAGCTCATTCACACGTTTAGCTTTCCATTCAGCCCTCACTTCAAGAGCAGAAGCAATAAATACATTTGCACATATAACATGTTTGAGTTTAGAATAACATAAATACATACAGTGGCTGTAAATACTTGAGCACGCACGCACATACACACGCACATGCACTTCCCTGTGGTGCCTGCAATGTTAATGCATATGCGTTTACATTCAGAAGGCCCCAACATGTTATAGTGAACAGTTATTTACAAATAAAGTAGGTACATATCACTTAGTTAGATACATACAGAAATGTACAGCTCTTACCACACAGAAGCTATAAATATGATTTTGTGCACTTTGTTTGATCTGAAGTTCACTGACTAGTTATCTCCACCTTCCTTTACTCACTTACACTTACATGCATACACACGCACACACACACACACACACACACACACACACACACAGTACATATTTATTTTGCCCAATCCCATTTCGGCAGCTTTCATTGCAGGATATTAAAAGCGTCAGCAGGACGGCGGTTAGGGTCGCGTGGCTCTGTGCGGTGTGGCGTGTTTGTGTACCTTGGAAAAGCCCTGGCCTCTCCCACTGAGGAAGGAGAGAACGTAAACAAAACAAATGAGTAAAGGATAAAGGCTTCTTATTGATTGGGATTAATTACTAATGACGTCACAGTTAGAAATAATAAACAGGTTACTAAAGAGTTTCTTATAAGGTCAGATGGTTTTGTACTAATCAGCACCAGTTCTGAATTCTATCTTTTGACAAGTAGGGTATTTTTGTATGAGTTATTCAATATACTGTTATGTAACACGCATGAGTGAAAACTTAAATGTGTGCATCTACCTACAATGTTGAACTTGATATACGCTATTCCTAGAAATGTGTAAAGTTGTTTGCATGTTTACATGCCCAAAACATTGTGTCTGTGTAACTTTAATTCATCATGTCTCATACTGTAAGCACAATCTGCTGGACTTGCATGAAGTAAAAGGTATTGCTAAGAGCTTCACTTAGTATCTGTCAGGATACGCACTGACATTATAGCCACGTGTGCTGTTTACATGTGGTTTAGAATGCTCCATGGATGTGGAAGTGCATTCCAACCTGAAAGAGTTTGGGTCCTGTTTATTTTATACAGTTATAACTGAGGGGTCGGTGTTTGAGTTCTTATGCTAAAGTGCTGTATCTGGTGAAGGATGCGTTGACGAGGACATTTAACCTACTGATCAGAAACATCATGGGTGTCTAACATAGACCAACGAATTCAGACCTTTTGATTTATAATACGTTAATATTATCATGTATTGTATGACAGCAGGAAACCGATGGAGTGCCTACTCTGGGTAGGGAATGAGTCCTTACCCCAAGTGAAGGAGTTCAAGTACCTCG
>JAODUH010016187.1:0-27039 GCA_027564835.1 Typhlichthys subterraneus | reverse complement strand
CCCCCCCCCCCCCCCCCCCCCCCGTCTGTGTCCTTCTGGTCTCTCCGTAGGAGCACTTCACTCCAGAGTGCAAATTCAAGGAGAGCGTGTTTGAGAACTACTTTGTGACGTACTCCTCCATGCTGTACCGCCAGACCCAGTCGGGACGCTCCTGGTATATCGGTATCAACCGCGACGGACAAGTCATGAAGGGCAACCGTGTGAAGAAGACCAAAGGCGCTGCACATTTCCTGCCTAAAGTTATTGAGGGTCTGTGCTATTCTGTTACTTTTTCCAGTTGCATTGTCTCTGGGTCTGTAAGTGCTGGCCACATTTTTTAATCAGTCTAACATGTTACTAAAATAAATTTGTCTGAAACAAATCATGGTTCAAAACAAGCCCGTCAGATTTGGATGCAGGTGTGACATCACTTCTAGAACGTAACTAATCATCTTGACATGTACTGCCACTCCAATCCAAAGGTAAACATGCAATATTAAACTTACTATTCAAATCTTCAAAGATCAAAGACATATACATCTGAGAACTCTTGTATTATCGCTTTTCAGCCAGTTACTGAACCAGTGGCCAATCTGCATCCAGGTGAGTAGTGATTATCCAAAGACAACTGTGTGGGTTCTGAATGGTTAATTAATAGTTGTCCAATTGTCACATCACATGTTTGATGAAGGTGGTCACGTTATTAATGATAAGAATGACACCAATTGGCACTGCCTGGCTGACAAACGGTTCGTAATTCAGAGTTCCCAGACTGATATGTAAAGCAAAACAAATCATAGAGCTTGCAAAATCAACTTTTATGCTACATCCACTCGTACACTGCTATTTTTTTATCAACAAAACGTTTTCTACGTGATTTTGCCTTTCATCCACATGTAAACGGTGCATCCAATCACTAAAACCAAAGTTTTTTAAAGTCTAATGTTCACGTGTAGACAGGTAAAACTGAGTTTTTGGCTTGTAGCGTCAGATTGTGCGCCGGTCTTTTGTTTGATTTGCACTGTTAACTGTTTCCATCAGAGAGAATGTCCCAACAGACGGCACTTCCACATTCGATTTTTGAAAGTGGGGGGAGGGACTTATCAGACCAGAAGCGTTGCATTTTTGCTTCGATTGAAATACATTATAATGCTCAATCTTGCTATATTTCAAAACTCTTTGGTTTACATGCGCAATGTTTGAGCAATGGCGAACGTATGCAAAACTGTGTTGGTTTTAACCTTGATAACAAGACTTTTTACATGATTACATACAGTTAATAACAAACTATATTGATTAGCAGAGGTTCAGCACTATGGAGGTCACTGACAACATTTAAGAACCAGTAGTCAGGCTTCTGGTTGGCCTAAACACTTTAAATCTTTAAAGGTTAGGATTATATTTATAATTATTTTTAAACATGCTGGTGTAAGGATTAAAACAAAAAAAAACATTACAAAAACACCATTTTGTAGAAGTGTACGTGTGGATCAGAGTATGTGAGCGGAGCTGAGCAGTTAGAAATCACGCTCATCGCTCTCGGAGCAAAGTCTACGCTCTGCTCCTCCTCTTCAAGTATTTTACATCTCTGTTTAGTCATAATTCAAGCAATCCCGTACAATTTTGTTATGATGTAGGCCTGTCATGTATGTTGCGTAGGCTGTTCAATATTTATTAGAATGTAACAATGTA
Organism: Typhlichthys subterraneus; assembly: GCA_027564835.1. Lineage (NCBI taxonomy): Eukaryota > Metazoa > Chordata > Actinopteri > Percopsiformes > Amblyopsidae > Typhlichthys > Typhlichthys subterraneus. The sequence goes on along the minus strand of JAODUH010016187.1, from coordinate 25,368 downwards.
GGCTAGTTTTTTAACAGCATGAATGGATGAGAATAGGCCGTATCATTTCAAATAGACTGCAGATCTAGCCTGCCTTTTAACCAAAATATAGCCTATAGTCTACACTCAAACAGGTGAACTCCATAATGTAATACCGTGTGTATTGTCATGCGTTATTTTAATAAGAACACAGAGACTTACAAACACAATATGTTATTCTTTCCTGCGTCATTGCACTTCACTACAGGTTAACTGTCCAACCTTCCCTAGGTATACAGCGCCAACCACAGGTAAGGGGTATAATTACTCGTATTAAAACTACCATACGCTATGCTCACACGTAAGCAAACGGCTACTGTGACCGGCTACTCGCCAAGATCTGGGCGGTACTTGAGCGAAAGAGCAATATATTGAGCGGTGGCTTTCTCGCCCGCTCAAATTACGCTCCTCGCTCCAGTCAAACTGGGATCGCTCCACTCCTCGTTCACTCCCACTCCGCTCCGCTGACATGTTGTGTCTGTAGTCTCACTCTCTGGATCTCCATCCTCACTAACGCATTGAATGGATTAAAGTAAGTTTTACATAGTGAATGCTGACGTCACATGACACCACTCTCTCTGCTCTGAGCATGTGCAGTTCAGAATGTAGGATGTTTTCCTGTGGGTTGTCCCTGTGTGAACTTATCCAGCATGGTCATGTCTACACAATACAATAGTTATCATTGACACTGCTGCATCATAACCTGCAAGTGTCAGTTAACAGTACTACATCCTGAGGTAGTGAAGCTAAATAGTTAAGGGGTTTATTTCCACTGTGGTAATCAGTCGCGTTACCTAATGACCAGCTGTCTAATTTGCTTCACAGTGGCCATGTACAAGGAGCCGTCGCTACATGAACTAGCCAGCGATCAGACTCCTCTTCCCAAGCCAGACAAGCAGTTGGACTCTCTTTCGGTGAAGAATGGGCGTAAGGATGCCCCCAAGGCGGAGGCCTCATAACGAAGGAGACAGAGGGTGGGGTAATGGTGCAACTGACACCGGGACCCCCAGTCCCTCAGCCATTTTGCACTGGGGCTGGCTGGGGAAAAATGTCCCCTTGCAGGCCACCGTTTTCCCAAGTGCACTATTGTCAGCAGTCACCAGGCCAGAGAAGGGATCGCTCCCTTCGTCACCAGAGAGAATTCACCATGGAAACAGAACTACATCCTTGACCCCTGCCCTTTCTTCTGCTGTCACTCTGCCCCCTGCCTCCTGCCCACTCAACACCACCAAAACTACCAGGCAGTACCTCTTTAACGGTGCAGGCGACTTCATACAGCCTGTAGCTCAATATTTTGTGTGAAGACATTGTTCATTCCAGAGGTTCTTAAAATAAGACGGGTGAGACCCCTTTTAGAAATAGCAGTAACCACAGGGTATTTATTATTTTGGGCTGGCTGGGGTTTTTCCAGATGAAAAGGTTTGCCAGCCACTGGAGTATTTTACAGTATCCTTCCATTGTACCTTACCGTCTACAAGAACAAGGGTTGTTAACGCCATCATAGTCCCTGCTCCATAGGCCCTCTGCTAATCTAATGGCCATTACGCCAGTGACAGTTTGGCCCTGCACGCTCTAAACCATCTGTTCAACAGCTCATTACCAGGGAAGGCACAGTCCGCTTAAACTTGAAGACCTACAGAGACGACAGGGTTATGTTATCAAAGTAATCAGAAAGAAAGTGATGTTTAAAGATGCACTGAGTGAATTGTGTCTAGAATTACTTTTGTGGTTGAAACCAGCATTGCAACAATGTTGTTTTGGTTTGAATGCACGCCCTTCATACAAGGGGGTGCTTAGTGGCTGGTGACTGGCCCCCCTCTGCAGCTCTCACTATCACAGAATCGAGAAGTGTGCCTTTAAAAGAATAGTTCACTAGTGATGGTGATCCACTAATGACAGCTAATTCCAAATCAATTATGACTTTCTAGGACCGTGGCCTGCATATGATTATGACAACAGTATTGACAATGACTAATCACTTGTTAGGATGCTGGTGATCCATACAACTACACTGACATTAATGCAGAACACGGACGGTGAACGAAATGGACATTGGCGCTTTCAAACAAAAATCACCCCACAATCATTCCTTCTTGAGCATAATCATAAACTAATCAAAGTAAATAATATGGCATTGTGTGAGGCTCCCTAAAGAAAAAAAAATTAAAGGTGAGGAATTCCGAAACACACCCTCCTATCAACACGAACAAGAAAAATGTCTCCCTTTCCCAAGACCAAGAGGTGAATAAAAGTATCAAAGAGCACTAATCCAATCCAGGTCAGAGATAAATGGAGCCAGCACACAGGAGAACCAGAGGGTGTGTGTGGAGACCTTAAAGCTCACCTGATCAAAGGCAGGGCAGGATGTGATTTGGAGGACATGTTTACTATGTTGAAGATATCAGGTGGAGACACCACCTCCAAAGAAGCCAGAGTATTTGGGCTGTGCGTGGACTGCTGTTATTGAGTATGTGTCTGTGAAGGGTACAACAACACAGGTTATTCATCTCCTGTCCCTACCCTTGCATAGCCTTAAAGCTTGTTGTCGTCATGGCGACGGCTCCGTCACGGTCACAAGGAACGCTGTAAGAGACCACCTGTCCAGGTTAGTATGTCAGGGCAGGGGAATATAGTGTCATGGCATGATGGAATGATTTTGGTACGTCACTTAGAAGCGACTTGGAATGTGAAAAGACGGCTTTTGTGTGTGCCGGCTAAAGGGTAAAGTAACTCTGATTTCATGAGTAGAATGTTTAAAAGGTCACAGCAAGTAGGCAACCATTTAGAAATAGAAATGGATTAGCAAGTGTATTCTTGCTGAAAGATGGCAGGGGTTAAGGCAAAGCACGGATTTGATTTTCAGTGAAAGAAATGAATGTCTTTAATTTACATTACATTTTAGAGGGAATGCCAACTGATTTTCAAATGATTCAAAATATAATATTTTGTCCCTGTCCTGTTTTTATAACTTTAGTATTGTTTTGTTTTTTCCAAAATGTTATCTCCTTATAGGGATTTGGTACATCCCATTAAAATTCTGATGATGTGCTTTTATTAACATTGTATTGCCAGCTATGCAATGCACCATGTTCTAACATGGAATTGAAATACATTCACACATTCAGACAATAACGTGCTAGTTAATCTGTTTTATCAGAAGGTACAAACTTAAATGTTATGTACCTCAAACCTTAACATTAATCCAGGTGACTTCTGAATGAACCTCTATAGAGTTCTGATTTTTATAACGTTGAACGTCTCAGTAAGTCGAATAGCTATTGAAAACGAATGTAGACAAAAGGAAACAGAGAAAGTTCAGCCATTTGTTGAAGAAGGTATAAAATTTCTGTTTTAGAATGTAAGAGAGAAGGCTGTTAAAAGCAGCACAATGTTTTGACATTGTTGAAGTAAAAATACATGCTTGAAGTGAACATACTCTATAGCTAGATGCTGGAGGGATGTAATGTATAGCAAAGTGAGGTGAAGGACTTGATTGACGGTTTGTGTAATCAAACAAGGGTTCCGTTACAGAATGTATAGTATGCAGGCCTCAACAGCCAGTTGAGTATAATAGAAATGCCAATGCCAGTTGAAGCCAGATGTTCCATATTACAAGAAGAATGACGTGTTTTCTTGATTAGAGTGAATATGATAGTGCCATAGCCACATGGTAAACATCAAGACAGCTGTTAACCTTGGAAGTCACCATCCATTTCCTGCAGTGTCCCAGAGTTCTCGCTTGTGCGCTCGCTTTTGTGTGTGTGCCCGCGTGTAAACACAAACACATGTCCTTGTGTGTGTCTATGTGCAAGTGTGTATAGTAAACACCAGACAAACGGAGGGTGTGTGTTAGAGAGGGACGGCGTGAGATAGAAATGATGATCAATAGACTCAATAAAAGTCAAAGCAGAGAGCAATTTCCCCCAGGAGCAGCGGAAGACAGCAGGCTTTATTTGCTGATAATGAACTCACAGGGAGTGTTGTTGGATTCTCACCTGTAAGCTGTGCACAACCCCTATCAACAACACACTCACTTCTGCACCCTGCTATAAGGAGCCTCACAGCTGCCATATCTTAGAATGGATGTCTGTAAAGAGTATCAGTGAGCCAGCTAAACAGACTTATTAACCGGATTGGGATTTCAAAACAAAGATATTGTCATAAACTGGCCACGTTTACCACTCAACTAGAGGAAGTAACAGGCAATAAGAAGTATTTTAGCTGTACCTGGGTTATGGTGGATGCTTAAGAAGGCTATAATTGGAGGGTTTTAAGCTTTTAATGTACTGTACAACATGACCAAAAACAGGTAACATTGACATGAAGTGAGTGCAATATAACTGCAGCTGAACCTTCAAATGTTTTGAGCTACACACTAATTGTTGCTTTTATTATTTGTTCAATTGTATCTATAAAATGCAAAAATATTCCTTTTTGTATCACAAATGGAGGTCATACATTGAGGCATTTGTTATGAACACTCAGTTCAACTAATGAAAGAATAAATCATAAAGAATGCATTTTATCCACAAGTAGTGGCCACAATTACCCTGCATTATGACATGTTTTCATGGAGGTGGCACAAGATATCCAAAAATATATTTTGTCCCTGCCAACTAATATTCTAAAGAAAAAAGTCAGCCAGCCAGCTAAAGGAGCTCATGTACTAAACCAAATTCTTTCTACTTTAGTTAAGCAACTGAAGTTAGATATAACCAGACAGTGCAGAGGTGGAACAGATAACTGTTTAGTTCAACAATCTGAATTTCCCCCTGGCTTGAAGCAACAACCCATTTATTGTTTTGTTATTTCTCATCTGGTCACCAGTTTCTGTGATATTGAAAAAAATATATTCTGAATTCAAAAACAGAACGCTGTTGCATTTCCAGTCATCAGTTTGTGATCACATTTGAAGTTTACTTTTGTTGGTCAGGGAGCTATCCAATGCAGCTTTAAGACAGGGTTTTCAAATAAATTAATATGTGTGACCTCTTGATAAGACTATGAGGCTATGTAAGGTATGTTCACATGTGGTTATAATGCACTCAGTGTTAAAATATAGGATTTTTAAGCACCACTCCACATAGTGGTGCTCTACTATCCTATAGATGTGTTTAATTGATGATTAAATTGTGACAGTATTCCATATGTATACAAACAAATTAATATGACGAGCAAGATAATTAACATGAGACACTAAAGTGTTTTAAGAATAACACGAAGCAATAGTTAAGAAAAATACTGTTATGAATTCCTTGTCAGCACTGAAGGTGTTTTTCGGATATTTTGCAGATTTAAGCCATATCAGAGGGATATGAAAGAAATGCAGGTATGGAATGTTGCCACCTCTCATTTCCTTACAGTATTTCCACAAGTTCAATAATAAGCTCCACTGTATGACTTGTGTCTTGTAATGACAAAAGCTTTTCTTTGATAATTAATGAGAAAATGTCTGAGGAGAGTGCGCTTCAGCTCAGTAATCCCTGGTGAGGGGGCGATTTCTAAAGCTTCTAGTCACACAAGTCTTCCAGGAGAGTTCTCACCACCAGTCCAACACGTGAACTCCTCATACCTATCTCAGCCCAGACTTCCTGTCTTAATAATGGACATTATGAAGAAGAAAATAAGCCATACAAAACATATTGTTTGAGCATCTGAGAGAAGGGCTGTGTCCATAACCCCCCAGTATAAAAACACCACCAGTGACTTTAGACCCATGTCGGACTCAAGTAGCACGTGACAGGGGACATCATTTAACAATGCAAGAACAAAGACCAGCGATATACTGTACATAAGCTACCAGCCTGCACTCCAACGGAAGGTTCTGGTACAGGCTAGCAGAGAGCAAGATAATCTACAGGCTACACAAACAATCAGTGGTCTGTTTAACTTACTAGCAATAGATTGGATCCACATCAGAATTTGTTTTACAAAGCATGCGTGTGCATCAAGGTCGGCTAGCTTGCAAAAGATGACTCCTCGTCAATGTGTAGTCACCAGAGCCCTCTGTTCACCCTCCTATGTGTGTCTCGGCAGACCTGTGTATATTTCTACAACCATTCATAACATTTACTCAAGGGATATGTCTTATAATGGAGCATTATTCAATTAAATGACAGATATATTTGTATGATTTTAAGCTTTGTGTCTTGGTGTTTTTTACTCTGCTGGATCTCATATTAAGTATTCAATGTGAAAGGGCTTTTTCAATCCAAACCTAATTCAAATGTAATTTCCCATTAGCTGCAGTCATGTGAGCCCTATTTCAGAGGCTGCTTAATTTCTTACACTTATAACCATGAACCGTTACACCGCAGCCCCAGCTGGCCTTTGTGAAGTTTACAAATGGGGATCTATTGCCAATAAAACTCTCAATAAAGTGAAATACAGGAAGACACGTGACGATACAATGAGTTTCCTGTTCTTGAAAAGGACATTTATCAGCTTTATTTGATGCTTGTTTAAATTCATAAGCACATGAAGCATCAGCTAGGTTTCGCTACACAGAAGCTATCTGAAATAATGCTACACATGTCTACAGCATGGATACGCCCCTTGATATGTAAATTGTTAGTGATAGACACCCCTTTGCCAAATTTCACAGTATTTATACAAAACACAACATTCCACAACATTTTGCTTTAACTAGAAAAAGATTTATTGAAACAGAATGAAAGAATATTCAACACATTCAGAGCTCTATAGGTCTGATTACAATGTCTTGGGTTAATATATAATTAACCATTTGGGCTCAAACCTTCCCAAACTCATTTTAGTGTGATACACTTTGTATTCATCTACTGTAGCTTTCTGAACCAAGATTATGATCACATAGATATTGATAGACCAATTACTCCCAATTCATCGCTCATGAGACGGTTCTACAGAACAATCTCTTCATGATAGCCATAATGGGTGATGGATTAATTCCCACGGTACAAATGGTGATTATGCTGAGGTGTTCGTCGGACGAAACTGAAGATCTACAGGATTATAGTGTAGATCGAGCAGTCACAAATACCAAATCCTCCGTATGGAGCTCTGACCTCAATAACGGCAGACATCTGCCATACTCCTTGAAAAAAAAAAAGTCCATCCCTTGAGGAAGAATGTAGCTGGAACACAGAGTTGATTTCATCCCCCACTCACCATTCTTGATTCCCTATCAAGTACATTATATCAGATGAATGTTATCTACATTCTCCGTGAAAGGATTGGAGTACAGCAACCTTGGAGTACAACAACTTTTTTAGAATTCCAGGCTGAGGGCAGAGTACTTTATACAATAATTAAAGCATTTTTGGAGATGCCCCATTCCTCTTGTATTGTGCTAGAATGTCTGAAAGCATGACTCATGCATACTTCAAGATTATTGTACATAATATGACATAACCGACAGAAAAATTGTAGTGCTTTGTGTTTTGTAGCAGGTACGGATAAAGAATTAACCCCACCCTTCTCACAGTAGCTGAAGACTACATACAGTATTATTGCCTTCCATATAGGAGTAGGTCAGGTCATACTGTGCTGACATGAATCTGAAGGAAGGCATAATATGAGAGGAACATTTTGGATAGGATTACTCTAACCTACATTATTTTTGCATTTCTAAACTGCTAATTATACCCTTTCAAACCACTTTATAAGATATTTCCAGATATAATCAGGGAAATCATGAATATTTACAGGTACATAGGCAATTCAAATGTGCTTATTTATTAACCAGTGAACTGAATGAATATCATTGGGTACAATTACAAGGAACAATCTTTTGAGTCTGACTTCCTGAACTTTGCCAGGTTGCACAAGACCTTCTTTGATCCATCCTTTGACAATGCTGGAAGCATCACCATGTATGTCAAGTGTCCTTCTGGTTCTGAGAGAGGAGTGCCCCAGCTGAGGTCCACCTCTCCCCTGATCTCCACCACCTCAATCCTCTCCCTCTGATCCTCAGAGCACAGCAGTGTTTTTTTATTATGGCTTCACTGTGGGCATAGCAAGCAGATCACTCCTGACACAGGCGATCTAATAGCCATAAAGTTGGTCTGTAGAAGATTCAAGAAGCTTTCCTATTGGCCCGGAAAATCTGTGGTCTGAGAGTAGGGCCATCAAGGTCAATAATGAGATGGTGCAGGGGGTAGTTCACCAGTGTGCAGATTGCACACAAACCACACCAGATTGCTCCCCAGGTGCAGCTCAAGCTTCTTTATTATTCCAGCATTCATACCAGTGGTGACCATTGCTGGGTCTCCTCCAATGGCCCACAAATCCCCTCTCTTTTAGCCAGGCAAACAGACCTTAGCAGTCGTCATCATCATCATTGGCAGTCACTCGAGTCGAGTTTGACTGTCCTCTACGGTTGTCTACTTGTGGGTCTTCGGGTGGCTGTAGAGGCTGATCTGCGATCCACGTGTTCTGGTGCAGTGTGGGCAGGGGAAAGTGGGGGTCGTTTGTGGTAGAAGAGCCTTCTCTGTTTCTTTGCAGTGCGGTCGCTTTGTGTCTGTGACGCGACAGTTCCTTTTCATGTTGTAAACCACCTTCCTGCATGTGCTCCCAGTTGCTTGTTGTGATGTGAAACATCTTCAGACTGGTCTTGATGTATCCCTTGAATCATTTATTTTGCCTGCCGGATGCTCGCTGACCCTCCTACACTTTGGGAGTACAGGATCTGTTTAGCAATAAGCTCAGCATGTGACTCCTGTTTAGTTGCTTTTTCTGGGGTAAAGTGGAACAGGTAGTGCCAGGCTCACTAGCAACACTAAAGTGTTCCTCCTTAATCTTTGGTTGGTCACTGCCCTCAGCTTCCATCATCACATTAGACAGGTCAATCCTTCCATCAAAGAGGATACAGGACACCGCCCCACTCTTCCAGCTCTCTCATCAAGTTCTCCTGTGCACTCTTTGCCTTGTGCGGTTGCTTTAGCTGCAGTTGGCCTCAGCACTGTGCCATGCGTTACACTAGCAAAAGTTTTTTGTACCTTTGCTACAGGCTCAGGGTCAGTTTCAGGGAAGAGCTTACCTTCAAGGACAAACTCATGTTGGGAATTACTTTTCAATCCCATAACATGATCACCATCTGACAAACATCTTTTATCTCAACATCTTTCCTGGCTACTCCTCTGCTGCAGCATTGTCCTCTTTACTCCTTTACCTTTTCTCTGCCTTCTTATCTCTTGCCTTTCCAAAATATTATGCTATGTCAGATCAGGCTCCACCATTTGGTGGGGTAATGTACATCGAACCTTCTCTCTCTTGATAAACAAGATATTTCACAGGAATAATTTTTTCTGCTGCAAACACAGTACATTTGGGCTTGAAAACCACAGCCCTCACAACCTTCCCCCTCACAGCTGGTAATCACTTGCATGTCAAAAAAGAATATGAATTGTCTAATGAACAGGAATCTCCCCTTGGCCTTTTTCTCTTCCCAAGAGAGAAATGCATTGCCTGATTCTAGACCTTCTTGAGCTTGGACATGACAGTCAACCTTTCATTGATAATAGGTGGCTTAAAAATAGAATTAGTTTTCCTCCACTAGCATATCAGACCAGGGTAGATGTCCCTCACCAGCTGGTTCACTGGGTAGTTTCTCGTGTCATCTTCACTTTGCTCACTCAAGTAGATGTCATACCTCAGGATATCCTTCACATTTGGCAGTTCAAACATTAACATCTCACACCCTTTGCCAACAAGTTTACTCAAATGAGAACTTAATATCTTCCTTGTTCTGACTTGAGCAATTTCTTCCACCAGTTCAGAACTCAACACTCTTTATTTTATGAATAAATACAATTCTCAATCACTCAGTCCCTTCCAAATGGTAAATGGACTGCATTTATGTAATGCTTTTCTAACCTTCTTAAACTCAAAGCGCTTTACCTGATTGCCTCACATTCACCCAATCACACACACATTCGTATGCCAATGGCAATGGCTGCCATGTAAGGTGCAACCAACCACCGGGAGCAATTAGGGTTAGATGTCTTGCTCAAAGACACCACTACACTTGGTGAGGAGTTAGGCAGGATCAAACCAGCAACTTTTTGGATCACCTGTCACCCCGCTCTACCCACTGTGTCAGTTTTAGAACAAACCGGCAGACTGGACTCTCCTCCACAAAAGATGTTGTTTTTGCTGTTGCTATTTTGTGACTGAATTGGGACTTAACTTTTGGTTACTTTGAGGATGATCACATGTCTGGACAAAATGACCAGACACAACATTGTGTGACCTATATGAAATATCAACACATTTCTTGGACCCCCATTTCCCATGAGAAAAACTATCTTTAAACCATTGGTCAGATTTTATAAATGTAAATACATTAAATACATTATATACATTATTTGAACACCCATCTAAATTGATTTACATAACATACAGACTATGGCCCACCTTAGTATATGCACAAGCACCTATCAGAAGATGGGACTCCAACAGCCTCAGACTCTATGGCAACTTTTTGAATGTTTAATCCTTCTGGCGATTTTTAATAACTTATGTCTGTCCTCAGGAGCATCCATTATGCAACATCAAAGAATATCACTGACTACTATGTGCTTGTTAATACCTATATTATCAGCTTATCAGCTAAAGATTTTAGAATTAAAAACCAAAGCACGGTACAACGGGTTTCCACACGGGTCGACGGTCCAAAAAAATCCAAAAAAGGTTTGCAGGGTTTGTGGCGACAAGACTATTGCCTTCCCATCTATTAGCCTACTCAAACGAATGCTGCATTCACATGCAACATGGCAGATGGCAGACGGCAAACCAGATATCATGTTAGCGGACGAGTGCAGGATGATATCTGTTGTGGCCGGCAAAAAAATACCAACCGGCATACGGCAAACTACATGCCGTGATTTAAACTTTTTACCTTTACTTTCATGCGGCTGTCTCCAAGGGCGGATTAAGGTCCTATGAGGCATCTTTGGAGGCCCCCCCTCTCGATGACACACCTATATTATGGTATATACAAAATTATATAATTTTCCAAAACCATACTAAACCTTACCTGCCAACACTCACGATATTAGCGGGAGTCTCCCTATTTTTAACTATATGTGTCATGGAACCTGGCAACCCAACACAGAGGCAGAAGTGAGCATGGGCAATTGACCGTGTCTGACGTGTCATTGCCGCAATGCGATAATGCACTGCTGCGCTCTGGAACCCATTATTGTGCGCTGATAAACGATGGGTTTGCGCTGTGCACAAGCAAAGCGCTGGCTGCTTGCGCTGTATGTTTCTAACCTGTTACTTAACGTGTTTAATTGTGAACATTTGTCATTTTAGTGTATCTAAAAAAAATGATACGTAAATTGTCACAATGCTGTGCGCATCCTCTTCTCTCTGCAACACACTCAAATCTCTCTCACAATGTTTGCTCTTATGTGATGTGGGCTTCACTTTATGTAGGCTATTTAAATATTAGCTATGCATTTAAGATTAATAAAATGTAATTTTACCTTCACATAATTATATTTAGAGTTATATGGGTTATATGCCTGGGACTATGCCCTTCCGGTCTACATGTCTTTTGTGGATCTGGAGAAGGCGTATGACCGGATCTCCCGGAAGATGCTGTGGGAGGTGCTGCAGGAGTATGGGGTGAGGGGGTCTCTTTCAAGGGCAATCCAATCCCTGTACGCCAAAAGCGTGAGCTGTGTACGGATTCTCGGCAGTAAGTCAGACTCGTTTCAGGTGGGGGTTAGTCTCCACCAGGGCTGCGCTTTATTACCAATCCTGTGATATTCATGAACAGGATATCGAGGCGTAGTTGTGGTGGGGAGGGGTTGCGGTTTAGTGACCTGAAGATTTCATCACTGCTTTTTGCAGATGATGTGGTCCTGATCGGCATCATCATGAGGATTAGCACCGCAAAATCTGAGGCCATGGTTCCGATGGAGTGCCTACTCCGGGTAGGAAATGAGGCTTTACCCCAAGTGAAGGAGTTCAAGTACCTCGGGGTCTTGTTCGAGGATGAGGGGACATTGGAGCGGGAGATTGGCAGGAGAATCTACCCTCACCTATGGTCATGAAGTGTGTGTCATGATTGAAAGAACTAGATCACGGGTACAAATGGCCCAAGTGGGTTTTCTCAGGAGGGTAGCTGGCTTCTGCTCCGCCATCCGTGAGGGACTCGGAGTAGAGCCACTGCTCCTTTGCGTCGAACGGAGCCAGTTGGTATGGGCATCTGGTAAGGATGTTCCCTGGACGCCTCTCTATGGAGGTGTTCCAGGCACACCCAGCTGGGAGGAGGCCTTTGGGAAGACCCAGGACTAGGTGGAGAGATTATATCTCCACACTAGCCTGGGAACGCCTCGGGATTTCCCAGAGCTTGCTAATGTGGCTTGGGAAAGAGAAGTTGGTGTCCACTGTGTGAGCTGCTGCCCCCGCGACCCGACTCCGGATAAGCGGATGAAGATGGATGGATGGATGGATTATGTTAACAGGACTAACTCATTACCATTATATGATTCAATCATCAAAGATCATGGCTAATAAGATGAATCTCATAGAGAACTTGGAGATCGAGCACAAAACACAGCAGGACTGTGCTTAGGTTGTGTAAGTAGCCTATAGGCCTATGTATCAGACACGTTACTTAGTAGCGGAGTGCTAATGAAAAGAAGAGTCTGAGCCTAACTCAAACTGCTATTGTTGATGCTTAAACATTTATGCAATAAAGAGTCACAATACAATATTAGGGATGAAAGGGTGTCATCTCTGTTTTTTGCAGATGATGTCCTTTGTGTACTTCTTCACACTGGGACCTCCAGCAGGCTCTGGAATGGTTTGTGTGTGATTGTGAAGCAACTGGAATGTGAATCAGCACCTCAAAATCTGAGGCTATGGGTTGCCCCTCCAGATGAATGGGGAAAATTTGCCCCAGGTGGAGGAGTATGTAAGGAGGAGTAAGTATCACAGGAAGTATGTATCTCAGGGTCATAGGCCTATTTACGAGTGACATCGACAAATGGTTGGGTGCAGAGGCAGCAGTAATGCGAGCACCTGGTAAGGATGCTCCCTGGTCGCCTCCCACTGGAGGTGTACCAGGCATGTTCAACTGGGAAGAGACCGTTTAGCAGACCCAGGACACGCTGGAGGGATTATATCTCCTAGCGGGTCTGGGAGGCGGGTCTGGGGAGGAGCTGGTGGATGTTGCTGCAGACAGGGGTAGCTTGCCTGATCTGTTGACCCTGTTGCGACTGCGTCAAGATGATGGATGGATGGAGTTAAGTCAAGTCAGTTTTTTATTTATTAAGCACATTTAAAAACAGCCAATACTGACCAAAGTGCTGTACACAACAATGCAATTAGCAAATAATATAAATAGACATCAATAAAACACAATATAAAACAAACATTAAAGTCATTCAAGACATAGTTTCAAAACACATCAAACATTTTTTAATTCAACATGCTTTCAAACAAGACATTAAGCATTTCAATATAATTTGTTATATTGAAATATTATAATTATATTATATTATAATTAGGTATAGCCTATGTTCCTGACACGTTAAGTATGAATTATAACAACAACACATGGTAAATCAGACAGATCATTATAAAATGATTCTGACATTTTAGAGGCAATGGCTGTAGTTGAAACCAAGAAAATAATGTTGAGTAGCTTGGATGTGGTGTCACTAAATTATTATCACCACTAGATGACAGCACTCAGCTATGGTACTGGGGTATAGCATTATACTGTATTTAATCATGTTAGTGTGATCTTTCGCACACTAAAGACTTTATAATAAAATGCAGAAATAATTTTTGTTGTGATTACGGTGATGTTAACAGACAAGGAGACAGGATGAGAGAGAGAGAGAGGGAGAGAGAGAGAGAGAGGGAGAGAGAGAGAGCTATATATTGTGTTTCCTAACCAAAGTGTAATGGGGCCAAAGTTGAAGTTCCTTGGCAAGACAAATCTAATATGCAAGTCTGCCAGCTTTCATGTCTAAATTTAGAAGAGGACACATGAAGTGGACATGACGTCCCTTGCTGTACAATATGAAATCAGAGGAAACCCTTATCCATACAAATGATAAACCATGTGAAAGATTAGTCATTTTTCAGGTCACAAAGGTGAAAATGTGACATAGCCAAAATATCTACAAACCCGGCCACACTGTCTCCTATGACTCATATAATGATTTGAGTATCTGTTAAGCGTGCATGCATGTTTCTGTGTAAACAACATATAGGACAAAAATTCATATAGCATATTATGCAATCACGTGCATGACTGTGCGATGTATCTCACAACTGTATCGTGTTGAAATACGTCCTTATGTGAGCATGTGCATACTTGTACATGCTCACATAAGGAGCATGTACAGGTTATTTGATAAAGTGCCTTTTCAAATAACCTGTCCAACTGGAAATTATTCCCCTCCCACTAGAAGCAGTTGTAAATGTTATTTGCCAGTCAGAGAAGTTACATAATGATTTATTATATAATTACATTTAAAATAATATGTTGTGTGTATTAAAGGTTGAGTAAGCGCTTGCAAGCTAAGACACTTTTTATCAAAGTCAACGAATATCTTCTTATTGTCCACTAGCTACCTGTTCTGTGTGCATGCTGAAAAAAAGAATCCAGTGTTTCCAAGGCTCTGCAAATGGGAACACAAATAAAGTGGTGCAGACTGCACCACACAACACTATAGTCTTAGCAACATGTTTCCAATGTGGGGGGTGAGGTGTTTTGTTTTGATAGAGTTCAAATATCAACAATCTCCAGAATTTCTGACTCCACCTATAAATATGTAAGAAAACATTTGAAAGTCACCTGTTTTTTATTCTAAGTAAAATAAGATTATTACTGTCCTGTTCTAATGCAGCCACCCAACAAACAATTTCATGAACAGCACAGCTAAAATAAAACAGTTTACTCACTGACAATGTACTGTCTCTACTCAGCTATAGCCTGCTCTGTCAAGGGACAATGCTACAGAAAGAGGAGCCTTGTAATGATTTCAATAGAAGCAAAAATGGAACACTTATAGTCTCTTAAGTGGGCGTGTCACCAACGGCATTTTGCTGTGGAGGCTGACATAAGCAGCTAAATCTACCATGCATGCCCTGAAACCAAGTCTATTTACCTCAAAAAATTTGCTGCAGAAATTCCGATGTGGCCTCAAATATATACTTTGAAAATAATATTTTATCCCAAAAATACCCAGACATAAATAATGTAGCAGTGAAGTAATAATAATAATAATAATAATAATAATAATATATAATAGTATATAATATTATATAATAGAATGGTTAAATCTGTGTTCTTCCTCATTGACTTGCATGGAACGCTGGGACGTTCTGGTCTGCGTAAACAGTGAAAAGTCACCCCTCCTTTTTTATGTGACGTCGATTGGAACCTCTCTGTTAAATTATATTCTCTCTGGTTAAAGTGTAATTTCGCCTAGAACTCTAAGCCTGTCTCCACCCACTGCACAATTTTGAAAAATGCTAAACCAAGGAGCTGAGATGGGCGTGATTGTACAACTACAAATTCTACTGTCACAGGTGTTCCGGTTGGGTTCTCAGATGATAATGCCTTCATCGATGAGATTTCCCCATGCATTAGCATTAAAGTAACATTAAAATGTGTGTTTTGAGCTGTAAACTAAATAATAGATGGGTCTTAATAAATAAGACACAACATTCCCATTTTATAAACATCTCTATATTTTATTGGTAGAAAACTCTACTCGTCATGTTTTACTTTTTATACAAATACATATTTATTTTGTTTCACAATTAAACATTGCACATATAGGTATACAGCATACATGTATAGCAAACTTCAAATCTTATGTATTCTTATTGCTTCTCCCATCAAAAGAAATGCATTGTCTTTGTTAGTTTGTTAATTTACCCAAGCTGTGCACTTGTATGAGCCGCTTCCACTGTATATTTGAATAATTCTGCAATGGTTTCATATCGGCAGTGACAGAAACTCTGACCAATCAACCTGACAAATTTCATAGGGGCAGGATTTAAAGGTAAAGGTATATACCTTCAACTCTCTGGGAGAAGGGGATATAGTGTACGTAATAGTGAACGTACTGTAACAGGAACACACACACACACACACACACACACGTGCACAGATGCTTTGGTACATTTTTGTACATTTTCTGAAAATTTTCTGCGCTTTGATAATATTCTCATGATTTACATTGTGCTGCACTGATCTTGCATTATTCAAACATTGTGCATGTTTTATTACAGTTTTGTAGAGTCACAAATGTTAAAGTATTTTTAATATTTAGCAACAATTCAGTAAATAACCCTTTATACAAATACATTTGACAGTCAGATTTATCAAATGTGGCAAGGGGTCATTTGTAAATATATGCTTTCTAAATTATTATTTGAAATGTATATCTTCATTTCCATGGCACTTTCTGTAAACATGCAATAGGTTCGTTGTTTTCTTTTGACACACCTGGAAGCTGGCTGGTTGTTCAGGAACCATCTGACAGTTCCCAGTCTGATAGTGTAAAGCAAAGCAAATCATAGAGGTGATTCAGGGTTTTACCATGATCCTCCTAAACACCTTATGGCCCTTGTCCATTGCATGGGCAGGCTGTATTAAAATACCAGTTCCAGATTACTGAATGGGCACCCTGGAAAAGCCTTTGTCTTTGAAAGGCCTGCAAAGGGCCTTTACTGTTTGAATGACAAGGCGATAACCAAGTCATTCAAATATTATCCTCTATAAAGCAAGACCTGTAAGGATTAGGACCAAAGGCAGGTGCACTGTAGCCTCGCGAGACCATCCTGATCTCGCGAGCTTCAGTTTAATTTCGCCGTGAGAATCAGTCTGGAAAGCCTCGGAATCATTTTGAATGTGTCCGAATAGCAACTGAACTTTCCAATCAGCATCGTGTTTATAGCTATACGGCCGTGGTTTTCCAATCAGCGTCGTGTTTATAGCTATACGGCCATGGTGTAGGTGTGCCGACCATGGTGCCGACAGCGAAAACGACCAGATGATTCCTCCAATCAACGGTCAAGTATTTTTTTGAAAGTATAGTCATTCACAAACAGTTTCAATGTACGGCTCCCCAGATGGACTTGACAGGTTATTGGAGGTGACAACAATTCCTCTGGCATGTCAGGTTAGGTGCACTGTACAAACATATCACATTGATTGATTTAAATATATGACATTTGAACATTGATATGATTATGTCTGCCACTAGATGTTGCACTAGACACCAGCATCTCAGACCAGAACAAATGCATTGTTGACTACACACACTAACATGCATGTGACCAAGGAGCTCTGATTACACACTGAAGGCGTGTCTGTGATGTCATTCTCTGTGAGGATAAAACAATTATAATTAATAATTATAATAATATTATATTATATTTTATTATATAATATTATAATTACACCACTATATTTTTACATAGACATGTTGTTTGCTGCTATATATATGTTTAAAATGTTGTATAAGCTTTAACAACAAAGAACACTGAATGGGCAAGCCAATAAGGGTATTAAATAGACTAAAACATTTATATGGGATACGGGCTTGTGGTTCAGTAAAGGCCTAGTGGTAGATCATAACACTGGAAACAGACAAACAGATGCCCAACAAAAACTACAAAATAACATATCAAACAAGGGAAATTAAACAAAACTACAGTATAAACCAAAATTTAAATTATACAGGAAAACTAAGACCTTGCTCCAGGATTATACTGTATATGCCCACCCCAATTTTGCACATCGCTGATTCACTAAATCAGATCAACTAAAAGGCTCCAATAAAAAATTTAATTAAAATAAATTAAAATATTATAATAAGGAGAAGAATTATAATGTGACACCTTAATTAATGGATACCTTTCTGCCATAATAAAGTTAATTTACAACAATATCCATTTAAAAATATAAACACTTCACTATACATTATATAGTAGCTCTATTTTCCAACTATAAATTCCAGCATTTTCAGGCTGGAGACAAGTGGCTGTGGTCTATGATCTATCTATGTTCTATGGTCAGTGGATATGCAGGCTTAGTCTGGGGGAAATAAAAGAATGGATAGACAATGTGCCAATGAATAAGGTGAAATACATGTTTTAGCACATTCAGGGATGGGAAAAAATACATCAAATGTATATATTTTTTAAATACCCAATTATAAGTGTGTCAAAATAAACTACAAAATACAGCAGCAACACAATGTTTCAAAATATACTATAAAATACTAAAAGCAGCCCCCTATACATAAGAAACATATTGTGTGGATGTTGTTACAATTTATAGCCAGGGCTGTACAAACACTGGATTATTTTAGTATGCACATGGAATGGGCAGCTAGTTAACCATGAGTAAATATTTACTGAATTTGACAAAAGTGTGTTATCTCAATAAAGAAAGAGAAAAGTTTCCCAGCCAATCAGCCAAGCAAACAAAAAGGAAGTGGAGAGGCGTTCAAGACAGAATAATATTATTTTTTTGTTCTGTTTTCCTTTTTGTCCTGCTGACTTTTAAGTGGACAATGTTTTGACAGCACACAGCATTTTTTTTTCTTAACAGATCTGAGATAGGCCTACAGTATGCAACCAAGTATATTTTAAGCAATTGTAAAATAATATACATTTTGTCATATATTTTGTCAGCAAATATCTCCTCAGTCTGCCAATTGCCGTAGACTGAAATGTAATTGGTGTTTCCACATTCACTTTACTATTGATCTAAAATCAATTATCCCTGAGATTATAGTCTGATTATAGTCTGATAATAGTCTCAAAGAAAGTATTTTATATTATTTTTAAACTGCAAAATACAAAACATTAAAGTATTTTGATACAAAATATTAAACCATTTTCAACAACCCTATCAAATACTTAATTACAAAATACTATTTTGTATTTCAATAAATACTTATTTCAAATATATATATCATAGACTGCCCATCCCTGAGCGCAGTAACCTTAATGTATCTTATTTTACTTATTTAGTTAGGCAAATGGTCTGCTAATTATCTGATGAGAAGATGTAGGCCTACTTACTGTACACTATTAATAATTTGTAATAATTATCCAAATAAATAATCTGTACACGGTGCCCAATGTTGAATCAATAGGTTCGTTATGGCTATTTTTTCAAAATGTCTGATGGTTTAATACCAAAAAACAAACATATTAATACTCCATTCCGAGGCTACAATTATATATATTGTGTTTGTTTGTGTGTGTGTGGTAAAATTTTGCAGATGTAATTGATTGCTTTCGTCAGGTGTGTTATGACCTACCTTACGGAAAAGCTGACATCATGAAACTCCTGTTAGAGAGGGTGAAGCACACTCGAAACCATGCGCATCCCCGCCTCCATGGAACAGAAACCGCCTTAAAATGCGCGTCCTCGCTAATCCCTCCTAGTCAAGGTGCGGCTGAGGAACAGGTGTTCGAGTTAGTGCTGTGAGGATTTATAAAGCAAGCCATTTTCATTTTTAAACAGAGTAGAAGTAGTCTTTTTAATAAATTAGACATCGGGAATAACTCATTTTGACTTTGGCCCAAATCAAATTTACCTGTCTTATTTCTTCGTTTGGTGTCAAATTAAGGCGGGTCGAGTCTTTCAGCAGGTGGATCTTTTGTTAACTTTGTACGAATCTCTTGACTGATCGTGAAAATGGCCAACTCGGGTCTGCAGATTCTTGGCTTTGCCCTGTCGCTACTAGGTCTAATTGGATTAATCGTCGGCACGATTTTGCCGCAGTGGAAGATGTCTGCTTATGTCGGTGACAACATTATAACGGCGGTGGCCATGTACCAGGGGCTGTGGATGTCCTGTGCATTCCAGAGCACAGGCCAGATCCAGTGTAAAGTGTATGATTCCATCCTGCAGCTGGACAGTAAGTAAAGACTACATTGGTAACTGAGAGTAGGCTAGACTCAAATATAACGTAACTAAAACAAATGTAAAGTAAAACTTCTGCTTCGTGACTTTAATCGAAACATGTAGGCTATTGCAACCTTAAAGAAAAATATACCTATGAATTATTTATTTCTGGAATTTTCAACTTTGGCCTTTGGCCTACTGTAAGCTTTTACTGAGCAGGAACTAAGCCTTCCCCAGTTGGCCAACCCACTCACGATATTCCTTTCACTGCTGTTACTTATTAACTGTCATTTATATGCTTCAAATGTTCTATTGGTTTAAAGGCTTGGCCGGAACAGTAGTACTGTTCTAGATTATCTACCACAACATTAACCTGTGTCCAAGACAGCAGGTTTATTGCACATGAAAGGGCTTCATGTGGTGTTGATTATGAAATGGCTTTGCCTCTACTAGGGAAAATAATGTTCTTCCTTTTACGTGGTTGCACTTCAGTTGTATAGGGAAATTGTCCTATCTGACCAGAATTGAGGTGTCTGATGGCACAACATCACATTTCAGGCTCTGTTTTGTCAACATGTAATCAAATTAACACCCATAAACCATTAAAGGATGATTTAAGATACTGCTTTACATTGCCACGGTTGACACTATTATTTGGGTGTGTACAAACAAACAGTTGGCTACTGGCCAACTGTTTGTGCATTTCCCGCTGTTTGTGTGTAAGTGCATATACATGTAAGCAGATAGTATCTGTAGGAAGCTGCATGCTCTGCCAGGCCCAGATACTATTGTGTGGTATTTTAGAACATCACGATTAATCTGATCCATCTCGGTCACTTTAGAATGTACTTTAAGGCTAATGTAAGTGTTTATTTAACATTAAACTTGATAAAGGACATGGCAATACCTAGGTGCAATTTCCTTTTGCGTGTTTATGTGAAATTGTTTGTCTGTAAAACACTGTTTGACTCTTGGGTAAGATTTGTCCCTGAAACAATACACCTTATCACATTTGTACACGTGCACAAGCCAGGTTTGATAAACATAAGCTAAATAAGCAGTGTCTATTAAATGAGTGCGTAACAGTCAGACTTACTGGAATCAATGGTAAAATAATGGCTCTTTTTTTTTTTTTTTTTTTTTCCTCTTTCTTTTGGGACATTTGCTTGTTAGTTTGAGACTGCCCCAATACGCAGTAGGCCATTTTTTTAACATTGGTTTCTGTCTAATAAAAAAACACCTGCTGAAGGGGGAGGAAATTAGTAACACAAAGGGAGTGTCTTCCCACCTGAAACCTGAACCCTTGTTAAACCTGTTCCTTCTGAGCTGAGACACAAACACACACTCTGCCACCCACCCCCCCTGGGAATTTCATTACCCTTACACTTGGAGACGGTTTCTGTTTCGAGTTGGGAAAGGAGGTGGCAGTGACTTGGATAGGAGTCATATTTAGTCCATTTATTTTTTATTTAAAAGCTTGGCCTACTAATGTTTTGTTTTCTTGGAACACATCTTTAACCATGTAGTTGAACAACAAGCCTGTGACTCTGTTTTGGCCAAGTCATCAAGGGGAAAGCAGCCCCTAGTGTCTGTGTGCTGGTGTTAACCCCATGACTGCCTCCTGTGTCCCCTCTAGGTGCTCTACAGGCCACGCGTGCCCTCATGATTGTGGGCATAATCGTGACCGTGGCGGGCCTGGGTGTTGCCAGCCTGGGCATGAAGTGCACAAACTGTGGCGGGGACGACAAAGTACGCAAGTCCCGCATCGCCATGATCGGTGGCATCATCCTCCTCATCGGCTGTAAGGAATCCAGTTGGGAATGTTTACATTTCCCCCTTCATTCACCTCATTTGTTTTGCAAACTGTCTCAAAATGTGCTTTTATTTAAAACATGAAGCATAGTTGTTAGACCTCTAAATATAATTGACACATTTATATAGGTTTTTGAGACTATAATTAGAATGGAAATCTTCTTGTAGTCTAATGATTGGCTCTGCCCTATACAGCTCTGGCTGCCATTGTTGCATGTTCTTGGTATGCCAACAATATCATCCAAGATTTCTACAACCCGTTCACCCCAGTCAATTCCAAGTAAGTGCACATTTACACAACCTGAGCTCTGCTCACTATTCTTTGTCCCGCTGTTTCCCTGACTTGTGTTAAAATATAAATCTTTAAATCTTACATTTTAAGTTAGTTGGGACTGGAGTAGTCATTCAGAATACATAAACTACCGCACGTTTTGTTTTACGTGAAATGTTTTACTGCATTTTTTTTTTTGTTTTATACACTTAAATGTAAAGTCGGTTATTGCAAGCTAAATGTAACGTAATACACATTTTGTCAAATTCACCAATTATCTCCACGCCTTTTGATAGTTTATTATATAATTATCCGATAACTTCTACACAGGCCTGGCTCACCACACTCAACAACAAAGCCGTAGTAAAATGTAAAAATGTCTTTGTAACTAAACAGATTAGTTTGCTGTTGACTAATTATTCTGATTTGCTCTGAAGGTATGAATTTGGGGCTGCTGTCTTCATTGCCTGGGCAGGTGCATTCTTGGATGTGATTGGAGGATGTATGCTTGCGTCATCCTGCCCTAAAGGGAAAGCTACACCCAAGTACCCTGTCGCCAAAAGACCCCCTAGCAGCACCAAGGAGTATGTTTGAGCAGAAACGCATATCCTCCAGAGATTGAAGGAAAGCCTTTTTATTTTAATTTTTTAATTTGGAGTAGACTCACTGTTTAAGAAATGGTGCATGCAGAAATGTACCATAGTTTGTAATTAATTCCTTGTTTTGTTTTTTTACTTAAAGTTTTACAATTTTTATAATGCACTGGTTAGATTAATTTAAAGTCTTTTCAGAACATGTTTTCCACTTGTACATAAACTATCCACAGTGCATTGCATCATGCAGTGCTGAATTAGCTAGTCTCAAAAGATTTATTTTCTTGTATGTGCTACAGTATACCATGTGATTGATCTGTTAGGCATTGAACATAATAGTGTCTTTACATTCATATTTAGGCCAGATGCTTAGTCCATATTGTACAAATGTTCCTTTATTTGTGTCCATCTCCTGCTGCAAATACCATCTACTTTATCCTAATTTATTTTGTGCCTTTATTTATAACAGCGTTCACCAACCCTGGTCCTATGGGGCCGCTGCCCTGCATGTTTTAGATGTCTTCTCCAACACACCTTATTCAAATGACTGGGTTATCATAATGAGCTATTAATTTGAGTCAGGTGTGTTTGAGCAGGGAGACATCTAAAACATGCAGGGCAACGGCCCTCTAGGACCAGGATTGGGGAACACTGATAAGATTGCATTCAAAAATGAAGTGCTGCTCCGCTAGGTGTTCCATTGACCATGAGTAGTGCTAGAGGATATTTTGTTTCAGCTTGCTAAAGATTTTCCTATTGTAGGTCTACTGTTGCCTAAAGTACATCTGAAAGGATTTGGACTGACATGTGCACTTGTTCAATGTTATGCTGTTTTTTGTATTTTGTGGTGGGAGGGGGTTCATTTGATGTAAATAAAATTAAAACAATATACATTGTCTCTAACTCACTATCAAACAAAGAACATTGTAATTATGCTCATTGCCTCAATAAGGAATCCTGTATTACTAAAGGCATGATACCTTAATTCTTGAAATGTTTAACTTGCAAAATGCAATAGGCTACTCAATGTTCTAACCAGTATGATTAAGAAAAACAACTAATCCATTTGTTACCAGCTAAAATAGATATTAAGATTACAGGTAGACTATTTAATAAGCATTTGATGATTAGGACTATCAAATTTAAAAGGGGAAGTAAGAAATGTATACAATCTCACCCTTTCATTAATTTCAATCAGTGAAACAAAGTCTTGCATAAATCTGATCACTTGAGCAACAATCTGTCTCAAAAACACATTTGCTGCACCAACTGAGTAAGATGCCTTGAATGTAATTTCAAAGAACAATATTTTTAAACGTAATTAAGTAAAAGTGGGTCTAATGGAAAGTATCCTAATCAGATTATGTTGAAAAAATTTAGGTAGGCCTAATCCAAAAATTGTTGCTGAATCATTTTAGTCTGGTAGCTATAACTAATGGATTACATAAACAAAAAATGGCCTGCCCAACCCTGGAAATATAGCCTAAGGGCATATCTAAAACCAGTATTTCTTTAAATTTAAAGAAATTAATAGGCTATACCAGCATCTGACCGTTTGAGATGTTGGCCCGCAGCAGTCCTGGGTTTATGAAGTGTAACTCTTTCACAAAGGTGTTTCATAGGAATGAGTCCATGTTGTCTGGCCGGAAGCCATTTTGCTTTGAGTGAAGGGCTCCGCCTGTATTAGATTGCTAGACTGAGGATGTGCATAGCTTTGGCATGCAAATTACAGAGCGAATGACCACATTCCTTTGATTATCTTCTGCTGTCTGTCTGGTGGTGTAGCCTACAATATATCTTAAATTACTAAATTACACTTAGTAATATAGAACCGTAGGCCTAATGTGATAATCTGAATAGGCCTATTGTGTTGTGTTTCTGTTTTTATACAGCCTAAATAAATAAATAATGAATTAGGCTACATGCATTTTAGACCTGTCAGATCAAATGTATTGTTATTACATAGTGTTTTCCGGAATTGCCATACCTTATAATCTGAATAGTAGGCTATTATCAAAGCACAATGCACGAGTCACCGTATCTAACTAAGCAAGGGACAGAGGGCGCTATATATCTATTTGATCTGTATTCCAATGGTAAAATGTTGATGGATGGCCTAACCTTAGATATATGCTACCAATGTATTATTTAAGAGTGAAATACAAAGGATAAAATTCAAAAGAATATATATATAATATAAAGAAATGCAAGGAGATATATGGTGAATTTTACAAAAATGTGTATTACAATTAACTTGCAATGACCTTTAATGAAAATATATTTAGTTCTGTTCCATTGTTCCAATGTTTTTACGCATGTCATATGTCACTTGCCAAATTTGAATTAATACAAAAAGTCGGCAAGTATATCAAATAAAATTTCATAAGTGTGAAAATATAACCTATGGAAGCCCATAGAGGACTAAATTCAAATGATCAATTGCAATTTCAAAATATTCCCCGCATATTAGTGGACACAATTTGAATGAAGTCACTCGAGCTGCTAGACGAGAGTGCAGAAAAGCTGAACGCAAATGGAAAAAAGACAAACTACGGGTATTTTACGATATTCTTAGGGAGAGCTGGCACAAGTATCAGAGAATCGCTAAAGCCGAGAGGGCTAAATACCTCTCTAATTTTATTGAAAATAATTCCCATAAACCCCATGTTCTTTTTCGCACAATCAATGCTGTTCTTAATACTCCCCAAGTCACTAGTTATGAAGAACCTTCGGTGACCTGTGAAAAATTGCTCCACTTTTTTGTGGAAAAGATTGCCACCATTAGA
>JAODUH010016186.1:0-53229 GCA_027564835.1 Typhlichthys subterraneus | reverse complement strand
TATACTGTATATATATATGCATGCTTAGCATTCATCATAGTAGATAACGCCATAACCTTTCAAGGCAGAATACATTATCAACAAGTGTCACCTTTTAGACATCTCATGACTAAGGTCTTCTTCAACATCTCAGCTCTGGACACTGTTGTAGTGTCTTCCAGGGGGGATGGGCGGGCTGGGGGCGACCATTCAACCTTATGGGATGGATAATAGCCATGCTGTGCCCCTCCCCTCTACCACCCCATCCTCCCGCAAATTCCCCCACTTTAATTGCGTTCCCTGGAAGCCTGGCGGAGAAGAGGAGGGAAAACGCCAAGGGGACGGGGTGAGGTGGGGAGGGTAGAAGAATGGCTCCTATAGTGGGGAGTCTGTATTCATCCCAATGGTCCATTGTTTTGAAACAACAAACTGTGAACCACGGTCCAAGCATAAAGAGGCACAATGGGTAAAAGCAGTGGAGGATTGGCCCACCGGTCTCCAATTCACCCGGCGCTGGCTTCTTTAATGACCGATCAGATTCACAATCAAACCCCGCTTGCTGGTAATACAAGTCTCCTTAGAGGCTCAATTGCCATTGGTGGGAGACAGGGCCACTGTTGTGTCCCGGGGATTAAAGTGGGCAGGGGGAATCAAAAGCCACTTTACAATACAGTAATCAGCATGTTTTCCCTCTGAAAGGCCCTCTGCCCCCCCGTCCCATTTGGAAAACAGAGAGAGTTACCCTATTTCTACTCTCTACAAAACCCATTGAGGAACTGCTTTAAATATGATTACTTCATTCGTAGAGCATGGGCACAGGTGAAGGAGTGTTCACTGTTGAGGGGACCAGGACCCCCACATCCATGGCGACAAATGTGCAAGATGTTTTAGCCAGGTTGAGATATTTCAGTTCAGTTCAGAAAAAAGCAAACTGTGTTCATATGGATGGATCTCATTCATTATGGGCTTATTATTGAAAAAAAAAAAAAAAACATTTCTTAAATGACACAAACGTTATATATAATGTACTGTACTATATAAAATATAAATGGTGATACAGGATAGGACTATGGAATGACGTAATTACAAAGTAAAGCGATTAATGAACAATCCTTAGCATTGCCCAACCGTGCTAGTTTAAATTTGGCCACAAAGCAATAATACAGTTAAAGGCTAGCTGGCAATATTAACAAGGATCCTTCAAAACCACTCCTATGGTGGAATAAGAATGAAATGATCAAGCACTGCTTGTTTTTGAACATAGCGCTAAGAACAGAAAGCCAGACAAAAATGTTGACTGATGACCAACCCTTGTGTAGCATAAATAAGTGCCATCTGGGCAAAAGGCAAAACGGAAACAAAACAATATGTTGTTTGTAGTACTGATATAACAATGACATAAAAAGCACAAATGTAATAATATCAAAGGAGCTATTATGGCCTATTTTTCCGCCATGTCTGGGCATGATCTATCATGAAAGGCGAGACCCATGTATCACAATGAGGAGAGGAAGTATTCGATGTGCTTCTCCTTTAGCTTCCTGATCAAAACCACATACATCTGATTCAGTTTAGCCTGCGTCATTTGCAGACATTCTCTTCATTGATCTCTACACACAAAAAAAAATGCTGCTTGTCAAGGACTTTGTGAAGTCCAGATCCGGAATGCCTCTGAAAGTCCTGATACAACAACATTAATGATCAACACAACATTCAAACATTCAAGAGTTGGAATGTTTGCCAACATAGCACAGACAATATTTTGATACCACTGTAATCTCAAACACTGTTAATCACAGTCTCATAGCATTGGTTTATTGGTAGAGGCAGCAAAAACCTAAGAGTAACAGAAAGCAGTAATCTTCATCGGGTATATTTTGTGAACAGGAGTGATTTAAAGGCCTCAGTAAGAGTGATGGAGTGAGGAGAAAATAAAAGGAAATACATTTTACAAAATTAAACTGAATCCACATAGATATGGGCAGTCAACAGATCCTGCATTAAAGCAGACCTCACACTGTATCTCTCATGTGAGCATGTGGATACATTTCTGCTTCCCCATGGGATGTAAACTGAATCCATTGTGAGGGTACAGGTTGACCGTTTGTTCAGCCCGCTAACAGGTGGATAGTTTAGCTGGTGACGACAGCAATTCAATTAAGTGGGATGTTCTGATTAGGTAAATGTAGTCCAATCACCTGGCAATGAGTTTATTGACACCTAATACTATAGCACCACCTTAATGATACAGGACTTTGTATAGCATTTCTGGACTAATATGCAGAATGAGGCATATAATGGAGCTTGCAAAACAAGATGTTCTTACTAGGCTAGGAGACAACTGCCTATCCTGCTCCACTCAAAACTAATGAGCAAGTGTGACTCAGTGTGTGTGTGTGTGTGTGTGTGTGTGTGTGTGTGTGTAGGAGGGACATTAATTTCATTGTCAAACAAAATATAATTTTTTTGTAAACAACCTCACTCATAATTCCAAAACACGAGTAATGTGTCCCTTTAACTCACACACCATGTGAAGAAATGAGATGTAAGTGAAACAAAGCAAGGGGGCCATGGTAATGGGTGTATAAAGTGCACTACGGAGGTCATTAACGTCCCATTAAAGCATGCTGGCTCCCCCACCCTGAAAGTTATCTCCTGCATCTTAAAAGTGATTCTGGGCCAAAATGGCAACAAGCACTGTGAAGCGTAAATCCATTTCAATACAGGAGCGGGATGCACTACAAGACCAACTGTTATCATCTTCCAGAAGCTCCCCCGCTTTCCTGGACAGCCCCCACCCCCACCCCTCGCTTTTGGGTGAGTCATGACATCTCTCTGTTTAAATCTGAGATGTGAAACGCTAAGACGTAAAATGGGGATCTTGTCCAAAGTGCTTTTAGCCGATGGGGAAGATGATATAAGGTGCTGCTACGTCTGCAGGACTGTGCTGTGTGTGGCAGGTTAGGTAGCATTTCTCTCTCTCTCTCTCTCTCTCTCTCTTTTCTGTCAGACTGGATGCTTCCATAAGGAAGTTGAGATCTGGGACATTGTGTAGGCCAAAGACAGGAGGGAAAGGCATGGAGACAGACAGAGACAGAGACAGAGAGAGAGAGAGAGAGACCTTAGGTGCGCTTGGCAACTCTCCACAAAAACCATGAAACGTGGTGTGTGTGTGTGCGCGTGATAGCGTGGATGTGACAACATCATCCTCACACGTTTGTTTTTGTTGGTGCACAATTATGTGTGTGTGTGTGTGTGTGTGTATGTGCACGGGCATGCTGTTGTAAACTGGGTTTTCTACAGCGACTAGACATACAGTGACGTCAGAAGCGCTGCCCTGCGTTCAGGCTCTCAAGCGTGATAGAACAGCCGTGCTGTTCTGAACTACAGATGCACCTCAGGGGCTTGGAAGGAAAGAGGACCATTACCGGACCAGTATGAAGCTATCTCTGCCATCTCATCCCAACACAGTGCCTTATCTCCGTACAGCATGTTGACATCCTAATGCCATAATAAAGTTCTGCAGCCAATGCAGATGGAGGTGTTGACAACATGGACTTATTTCCGTTTCAGGGCTTACAGTACAAATGACAAAAAATACCGGGCTCCTCTATCATGTGATTGAAAGAAGTGTTGGAACATTGTATTTCCTTTCAAAATTGTCCCCTGGCTTTACTGATTATTCAGTAGATGGCATTCATGTAGGCTCACACTGTTATCTATACCTGTCCACAGACACCCAAACCTTTGAGGACATTTGGGCAGAATAATTGCGATTAAGCGGCAAAACTACAATTACAGTCCATATAATATTACTGACTCCTTCACACACAACCATTAGAGGCAGGTCTTGGTGATGAATATTCCATGAATGCACTTGTTTAGCATGCATCCTCAGGTCTTCACACACACACACACACACACACACACACACACAAGCAGGCATGCACGCAGGCACGCATACTCCCCTCCAACAGTGTGCTGGAACTCAAGTGCTGTAGGTGGATTAGATGCTGGGAGAGCTAATACTCCCCATTACTCTCTTGTTCAGCGGCTCAGAGGTGAGATGAGACATGGCCCTATGGTCCTAATCCTAGAGACCCTCAACACACTCGTATTGTCCTCCCAGGGTGCATTTCCACCGTTGTCACGGGCGACCAGCTGCTGTAAAGCCATTAGTGGATTCGTTGTTAGCCAATATGAACTTTTACTACACGGCAAACATCAGCTACGCAGAACAACAGATCCCGCAGCTAGATAAACATCTGGTAAACTCTTAACCCTGTCTGACTCCGTACACTCACTATTTTTCAAGCCTTTACCCGTCATGGAAAAGAGTTTAGCACAAGGAAAACACCGAAGTGAAATCCCTCCCGATATGAGATCCCATCGATGAGTGGTCTAAGAAACCAGGCTCGCTGCCAAGAAACCATCACTAATCCCTGGGGGGCTCTGTAAAATGTGTGGTGTGTGCGCGTCTGTGTGAGAGAATTTGTTTGTCTAGTTTTGATTTTAATGCATGCATTTGCACATTTGTGTGCGCACCGACATTTACCAACTCAATTTCCAATTCTATTCATTCCTTGAATGACCACCCTTACCTCTAAATATATGTCACATTGGTAGTTAAACATTACAAGTGAACTGAAGCGATTGAACCACCTGGAGCCAATGGAACAGTGGTCTTTTTTACCATGGACACAATATCTAATACCCATCCTGCATACAGAATAACTTAGCTTTTTAACAAAAGGAAATTATTGGGAAAGTAATCACGTGTGTGTCATAGTCATAGGTAAACAATTCCAGAGAAGATGGACTGTACTGTAATCGATTTTTAAACATGTACTCCAATAAACCCCATTTTCAGTGCTGATGTTGTGTTAAAGAAATCTCATAAATTGTTTAAATTGACCACCAGCTTGTGAAAATTCTAATGATAATACAGTTTGGAATTTCAGTTCAGAAGCTCATAATGTCCACATCAGAATTCCCATTTTATTGACTTGCAAGAAAAACATATCCGAAAGCACAGCCTTCACTTTTAGTATAACGAAAATAATGAGGCTGTTTTTAACACAATATTGAATTTTATTGCATGTATGATGCATGTTTGTATCATGCCATATACTTTTAGTATTAAATTCAAAATAATACGAAGCAAGATTAACTGCGGCCTTTAATTATTTTCTGTTGTTAACTTAGAAGTCCTTTTCTGGTGTTCAGAAATGTACTTATAAAAGTAACGACCTCGAGTCGTATTAAACTCAACTTGACCCCTCCACTAATTAATTCAAGTTGGAACGTTAAGATTACAAGTTAGTTACAGTATATTGCAAGGAAGAAAAATTCCATGGCTACAAATGCATAAATACCCTACATTTCAGTTAGCTGAAAACAACTGTTTTTCCAATTTTTTTTGGGTGATGGTTCAAGATGAACTCTGTCCAGCGACTGAACAAACCAAAATAACAGCCATGCCATGAATGAATGCATAGCGTTAGGCCACGACAAAGCATCCCAGACATATCTACATGACAACCTCCAATATCTTTATGGAAACCACAGAAAGATGGATGGACATTCACCAAGATCCACACACACACACACACACACACACACACAAACCTAGGCTACTGTACAATTTACTGTAATGCCCGAACAGTACCAGTTTATATCTGGCGGGCACAGACAACTGAATGCCACATAATTTTCAACATTGATCATTGTCAACCTGTGGTTTGATTTAGCAATAAGTCACAATGTGTTTTCCTGTTTACTGTAAGGAGGGTTGAATGTCTTCTTCTAATAAAAATGCCCTTGCAGTCATATTATTTGATTAAAATCCAGGTAGTCAGTCTTGCTTACATGCTCTGAAACACCCCACCACTTATTTTCTGAAATAAATGTTTCCATCTAGGAAAACAGAATACATTTTCTTTTGTTCGCCATAATAACTGCATTTGCTTATTTGCTAATTATATGTTGAAAACAAAAATACAGAGTGCATGTTAAGAGCTGAAACCACATACATTACAAAGGCATTAATTCACCAACCATCGTAAAATATGCCTCACAAGAAGCCACGACAAAGTCAAACACAAATAAAATGGCGTGCAAGTTTTTTCCTCCCCCTGCTGTTGTGAGGGAGGAGCGACCGGTTGCTCTGTGAATGACCTGCCATAAAATAAAATAAAACATCCGTGTGTCTGCCAACACAAACATTAAAGAGCAAAAATATAAGGACACCTCTTACATCTGTCTAGCCCTGCTCGGCTCTAAACGAGTCAGTCAGAGGCCAAACCATGTTGGCACCTGTTCTCTGTAGCTTGGCTGCTTCATGTTTTCTAATTGATTACTGCATATCCATAGAGTAGACTTTAACACACACACAGCTACAGTACATCTCATTAACCATTCCATTAAGTGCAACTAACTGTCCAAACCCTTTTAGATCTGTTCATTTGTCATGGTGCCCTATATATGCAGCTACAGGCCAGTAGCATTAATCAGCACAGGTGGATACAGGCTGAGGTGGATTTGGGTGGGCTCTAATGTTGGGTGGGCTCTAATATTGGGTGGGCTCTAATGTTGGAAGCATCAAACGGTGCCTTTGTTCACACATGTACATGTGTGTGTCACTAATGTGCGACTCCTGAATAAATAGTTAAATATGAATCCATGGATTGGTGGACTGAGTCCGTTTGAGCAGGTATTATGCTTTACACATCTCGAGGAGACATGATCAAATAGGGCATAGATTAAAATATCTGAGCGCATGGTCTAAAGTGCATGGAGCAATTGCATTTATAGGAAAATCCACTTTTGGTGAAAGACATTGTCATGGAGCCAGGTGCATGTTTCATAAGAGTTGTACTCTTCATTATTCATGGTGTGTTTTGGGCATAACATACAGTACAGTAAATCAGAGTGCCATTGCCCATTCTTTTTAAAAGCCATTCATCTTTACAGTATTTATCCAAGCTTACCATATTTAATTAACCAAATGGTGGTGCATTATTTGCTGAAAGTACTGTATATCTTGTCAATTGTGGGATATTCTGCATGTATGCAATATGCGGGGCTTTCCATATTGAAAGGCAAGTTACTGGTGCTCCATAATAATACAGAGGAATTCCAAAAGTGGACTCTTTCTGGCGGTTACCCCTTTTTATTAGCTTGTTACGTTCACCAGTTAGTTTAACTGGCTAAAAATGGACAACCTGCTATGTGTTATGACATACAGTATATGTCATATAAACATTACCAATAAACTCCTCCACCACTCAATCTCTGCCAAGAAGTATGCAGGATTTCCTCCTCTATTTAGTATACATGATATAAATAACCTGACACACCAGATGGGTTGTTACACAACCATTCCGGTAAGCCGTCCATTGAAACTGTTTAGAAGAGTGCGGACACTTTCAAAAGACACCTGGCAGGTGATTGGATGAACTGACTGTGGTTTCTATTGCTGTCAGTTAACGTCACACCGTAACTACAGTCGCAGCTGATGCTAGTTGGTCAGAGCCACGGTTGATCGGACTCAAGCGCCAAGTGCTCAAGCTGTCCCGGTTGATTCTTGCTGCGAAGCCAAACTGATGCTTGCGAGATCAGGATGGTGTCCCACGGCTAGATTACATGCTGCCTACACACCAGAACATGGTATCTTATAAGCAGTGTTGGGCAGTAACTACTAGCAACAGTTTCAATAACTAGTAACTAGTTACTGGAATACTATTACTTTTTCTAGTAACTAGTAGTGTAGCTAATTACTTTTTCCAAAAACAATTACTAATCCAAGTAATGCTGCATTACTGCATTTCAAGAATGAGATTTCTGGTCCTACAAACATAAGGTAGGCTAATTCAACCAACATGCCCTGTCCAATCATCTGGTTTGAGAAGCTGCAATGTTTTCACTTTGGCTGATTGTTGACTCCTAAGGTTTAGTATTGTTCCAATAAAGAGGATTACATTTTAAAATCAGCTGGCTACACAGGTTGTCATTTTCGGGAAGGGGCGAGGCAGGCTAGTGATTGTAAAAGGAATATAGTAATGTAACTAGTAACGTAACTACTATTACTTTTAATACCCTGTAATAAGTAAAGTAATATTATTACTTTTTCAAGAGTAATAAGTAACTAGTAACTTATTACTATTCCTGAGTAACTTGCCCAACACTGCTTATAAGGCGGCTTTCTTAAATTGATTGTCAAGTGAAATATGCCTACTGTACACACAGCAAGGTGCTACAGTACCTTATGCTGTACAGTATTATCCTACCTACTACACTGTTGATTGGAATGCAACCATGAAGTGTAGAATTGCACACACACACACACCCAGAGAGTCACACATGGTTTCTGAGTGTGTCTGAGTGCGTTTGTCCTAGTGTGAGAGGAATACGGCACGTCTGCAGGTGTGGTGGCCCTCGGTGAGAGTGGATACGGCTGACTGCCAGTCACTCCAACAACCCTGAGCTGGGGCTCACACTGCCACCATTATTAATGTCCACTGTCTGTTGATGGATCCATATTGTTAATGTATGGTGTCCATGATAGTTCAGCTCTGGATGATTGATTGTGGGTTAGGTTGTCTGAATGTATATGTGTTAATATATTTATACAAACACATGTATTGGTCTTGCATAAGAGCCCCAGTTCATTAAACCGACTGCATACTGTAACTGCATTGGATGTGCAGATGTCTAGGTTTCTTTGTCAACATTAGACAACGTGACAATGATGTGACATACAGTACAATATGCATTGGGAGTATGTGTGTCTCACCACTTTGGATAGAGCCATAAAGCTTTTATTTGCAGTGATCAAGGTCAAATGAAAGTCAAAAATGGATAACATTTCAAAACAGAGTGAGTTGCATCTCATGGCCACGTTATCTTGTTCATCTGAGTGACTTTAAAAACTGAATTTAACTCTGACTTAATACTTTGTGTTTGCATTTTAGGATAAATTGAAATTGTATTCATCTTTGGTCCCTTTATTGATATCAGCAAAACACAGTATCCAATTATTATTTCACTTGAACAGGAAATGTCTAACAACAAACATGCCAATTACAGTAGATTTCCAGTATACATTTTAGAGTCGTGTCTAACCATCTTCCTCTTGTGCTGGATGGTTGTAACAGCATAACCCAACCAGCTTTGTAAGCTTGTCGTTTTTCCTTGGAGGATTCCTGTCATTCCTGTCAATGAGCTTTACAGTAGAGTATATACTCTGTCAGATTAGCATGCAACGTCCAGAGCATTTAAGTAGAAGTGGGATACAGTGTTAAAGGATTATGACATTTCAGAGGTTAAACGTGGGCTGACCACACTGTCAGCACCAAGGTTCTAGGCTGAGCTAACTAAATATGCTAGCATAATGCAGTCTGAACTCTAGGTCACAAAGTGCAGCATATATCTTCGTTGTCCTGTATTACACACAAAAAGATTGTGCACAATATCCCCTCTTAGCCCCAACCACACAAGCTCGGTCAGTCATACAGATGTTAGTCCGCCAGACAGACAGACAGACAGACGGTGTGCACCATCTCCTAAGCGTGCACGCAGCCAAGCTCTGGGCCATGTTGGGGTGAGTCATGCTCCCGGAGCATGCTGCTGGATGTAAAACAGAACAGTTGTTTCCTGCTGAGTCAAACCCACAGCTCTCATTAAGTCATTATGCGGTAATTAGCCTGCGTGTTAGTGGATAGGTACTGTAGCGTAGGAAAGAGGGCAGCAGGCACAGTGTACTGCTGGAGACTGTATCCACAGACAGCAGACACATGTAAACCTCAGCTTAACAATAGCTGCTCCTGGTTTGGTATTTGATCAGGGTCATTGATTCAGTCTAGGTTCACCTCCAGCTACAGTGTTGGAGTTTATTTTACGCAACAGCACCAGCGATTGGTTCTGAGTCCGGCCCGCGTTTCTGTCAGCGCATTCCAGCTTCTGGAACGGGGGAGAAACTGCGGTGCGCGTCCGTTTCCCGGCAACCAGCGGGCCATAAATCGGAACGGAGTGGAGTGAAACACAGAATGGGCTGAAGAGAGACAGACAGGGCCCTTTTTAGGGGTTCTCAAACAAATTCACCCCCCTCCCCACACACACACACACACACACACTCCTCCTCCTCTCCACTCCGTAGTGCAAACACTACGGCCATTCTGTCTCCATGTAATCACACAATCAAGCATGAATGGAAGTGCAGAGAAGTAGATGAGGTAGAAAATGGAGGACGGGATCAGAGAGAAAGAGAGAGAGAGAGAGAGAGAGGGGGGGGGGGGGGGGGTAATAAAGTTACTGTATACTCCCCAATGGTGTTGTATAGTGCTATACCCAAAACCGCATTTCCACCCCAACACGATTGTGCATGAAAGGCTGAAGAGGAGCGCCAGCCGCTCAGCATGAACATTCTTTG
The DNA here is from genome assembly GCA_027564835.1 of Typhlichthys subterraneus. Classification (NCBI taxonomy): domain Eukaryota; kingdom Metazoa; phylum Chordata; class Actinopteri; order Percopsiformes; family Amblyopsidae; genus Typhlichthys; species Typhlichthys subterraneus. The sequence goes on along the minus strand of JAODUH010016186.1, from coordinate 42,821 downwards.
TAGCACTGGTTTTGACCACAAGGGGGATTCTGCACCCAGATTTGTGTTATTTTAAGACTTAAAGTAACACTGTTGAACATGAATTCCTTCCAGGGGGTACGTATGAAAATACCAATGTTTTCATTGTTTTTAAACAGTATTTCGCAGTACACACTGTACTGTATATAAACAGCACACTTTATGCTATTTTGTAGTCTAATGCTAGTAAAAGTAAATAAAACGATCTAGGCCTATACAGTACACTACATTAACTGTTAAAGTGAATAGGTTTGATGTGCTTTCTACTCAAATGTTTTCAGTATATGATGCAGAATGTTTCTAATAATAGTGATTCTCTCTCACACACACACACACACACACACGTATACACACACCACGCACACACGCACACTAAATCCTCACCTGGTTGCCAGTAATCTGGGTTATCATTACTATGTAATACCTACATACTGTTTATCAAGCATCACACATAAGATAACATTGATATGGATGCCATGCTATAGCCTACAGGCTAAAGCTGTCAGTTTGCAGGTTGGGTTCAGATCAGTATATTCTTGTGGTTCGGGCATTGCATATGGTCTCTCATAATGGGTCGGGTGGGTGCAGGTCTAAAATACCTAGTCTCAACCACACCCTGTAGGGCATGTGGAGAGACAATAAGCCAACGTCTTGACAGGCATACAGAAACACAATATTATGACACAATGATTGACATATACGCTGAAGAAGCAAACCAAGTGAGAGCTTTGATGGAAATTATTTTTAAAGGCATGTTTGTTTAGTTTTTTTGCATCTTCATATTGTACAGACACCTACAGTATATTATCCTTTGACCTGAGGCTAGACACACTCTGTTTTAATGACCTTGTTCCTCTTGCTGGGAAACCCCTTATTGTGCACAACTAACCATGTTGGCAGTTATTAGGGTGGCGTGCATCAAAGCCCTGGCTAGGATTTGCTACTCTGAGCTTCCGTGATCTGTGAAGTGTTATGATGAGGCCCTATAATGATGTGCCATGGCCTGGAGGGTCATTTGTCACCAGTCTTAATGTGGCTGCTCATACAGTGTTGATGCTCAAGGGCTGTGGGGTCTGGAAGACAGCCATGCCCAAGCCAAGATGGCAGCTGCTGGTAGCACATGAAAAGATAATGGCAGACAGGTATAGCGCAGGTGCTCAGCCACAGACCAAGGGCTTCTATCAAGCCTTAATGACATTGAAATGATGACTGGCTGTTTCCAATATGCCTCCTGTGAAATCACTGTATCGTTCCAAAGAAACTTTAATCCCACGGTGAAGGATGGTGCCAAGGGCTGCTTGACGAAAGCGAGGGATAGATAGAAACAAAATGTATAAATCATTAGACATGCACTATACAGATGTGGCACATTCACGAAAGAGCAAGTCCACACATCAAAAAGTAACCATTAATCATTTCAAAAGTCAATTACTTTTACCTAATTTTACTTAACTAAATTACTAGGATGTTTTTACAATCCAGGTATATAAAAATGGGTTTCGTTTCAGTGGGACTCAATCTGGAGCCAAAATCCTTATCAATAATATTGATGTGTCCCATGCAACACATATAACAATGCCATCACTGGCCTCCACACAATCACAGTAATACTCACACATCACAGAATGACCACAGATTATAGGCCACTTCTTGGGTAATTGCTACTGCACAAACCTAGGCCATAATCTTACAATTTCCTCTATGACGGACTAGGCGTGCTTACTCTATAGGCGCCCATCTCCTCACAGTTCCGGAAGCTTCTTTCTAAGGTGGGAACACACTTGCGACTCTCTCTTCTGGAGGGATTAGCTATTACCTTAGCGCGGTGCACGAACAAACAGACTTTGTTAGTCCTCTGTCTCCCCGTCGTCGTGGTGACCCAGCGTTTGTCCTCTACCCTGGCAGTGAGATTCATACACCTCACTGCTCCACTAAAGAGTGGAAAGACAAATTGCAGGAACGCAGACACACACACACACACAAATGCATCACATGCACACACATGTGCATGTGATGCATTGAGGGTCAGTTTGGTCACTGTGTATGTTAGGCTACAGTACTGTACAAACTCTCTATAATTAAATGCACACACACACACACACACACACACACACCATACATATGCAAATGAGGCTGCTGACTTCATTGTCTGTCATTGGAGTTGTTGGCTCTGGAAAAATTAAGGAAGGCCAAAATTCCTCTCCTTCTATCCAGTATTACCAAAAGTATTACCTTTTGGTCCACTGAACACCAAACGCCATAGCCTCCGTTAACCCCCACCCAGAGCCTACAAACCTGATGCTTTTAAAAGAAGAGAGCGAGAGGGAGGGAGAGAGATTGAGAGAGAGAGAGAGAGGACAGAATAACTGAGACAAAAACAGGGAGTGTGGTCAGACATGTGAGGTCAGACATATAGATGGATTTCCCCTTCGTGGGGGAGGTGGGGGATGCAGGGAGGAGGAGGAGAAGCTGAAGGAGGTTCGCGTGAGGTTCCCCACCCCACTATAGATTGAGATTAGATTCCTGACGTTCTGCAGCACCGACGCAGTTTGTTCCCCTGTGCGATGAAGAAGATGTATCGGGAGTGTGTTCTGGCTCACTGGAAAGACCCCAGGCTGTGAAAATGTTGATGTGGGCCTGCATTTTCAGAAGCTAATTAGATCAGAGGAATAATATGTAAATCACCACAATACACCACAATTAAATACTCCTTTTACCAAAAACAATGCCAAGAGCCAGATTTGTTCCGTTTAACAGATGCCCTAAAAAACTACTTCAGGCATTTGGCTTTGAAAGCATTTTTTTCTTGTTTTTATGGAGTGTTTCATAAAACATTAGACAGAGAGGAATGCAATCTTAATTGATGCATTAGCTTGCTAGCACCAAACTTCAAAGGTTACTTACCAGGGACATACTGTACTGCATATTCTGGCTTTAACATAGGCCATTCAACATGGTAAAATGAAGAGTTAGGATGCTACTATGCACTCCTAATTCCCCATGATAACATTTCAAGATGTGCAAAAGTGGCTTTTGAGGCATGAGGCATGCTTATAACTATGAACCCGTCCCTGTCATTTTCAGAGAGCATTTGGGAGTCTAAGTAAAGACGGAAAGTCATTTGCCGTCCCTATGTGAGCCAGACACGACGCTGACACCTAGTGTTTCAGAGAAGATGGCTTCTAAAGCTGCTAACATCAGGCTTATTAATTAAGGCCTTACATCAACAAACTGGCACAACCAGATGCAATGTATGCTCTACTTTGGGATACGAGAAGATTCGTGTAGGCACCAAAAGACATAATCACTAAAAGCTGCAGTTAATTTTATCTTTGTGTTTCCCACGCTGAATTGTAAAAACAAACAAAGGAAAGGATTTAACCAAAATATGAATTAGCGAAGAGGTGAGTGATACCGGTTCAAATACTGTTTAAACTGACATGGTTCCCAAAACCACGCATACACACACACGCAATCACACAGACACACACATACTCACAGACACACACACAGACAGTGAGCCTCTTAAAACCATGGAGCAAAGAGTGATAATTATGCGTGTAAATTCCAGGCCCCTCTCACCAGCTCTGCTGGCTGGTGTTGAGAGGTGAGTGCTTCTCGCCTTGCTTGTAATGGTAAAACCCCTATAAAGTTAGACTGCCTCTAGTCCCCTATCATACACTTTCACTGTCTAATCCCTTTTCACTTACCCTATCCTGGTCCACATCCCATCACACACATTCCTCAATCTTTCTCTCTCTCTCTCTCTCTCTCTCACACACACACACACGCACACGCACACGCACACGCACACGCACACGCACACACACACGCACACACGTGTGTGCAATAAGACAGAAATACACACACAGCCTCAGATTCTCCTGTCATGTCTGGGCATATCAAGGTATGCAGTTGAACTCATCATAATGCTTTGCTAATATGTATGTTTATTTAGTCAAACAGTGTATCAATATAGTATCATAATATACAGTACAATATAGTTAACCAAAACTAAATATATACTATATTGTAATTCCTTCTGGTCCCCACAATGCCCTTTATGACGCTGTGAGGACCGTGCAGCACAAAAGTATTTTTTTGTCCTCTCATGGGAATTCCAGCAGCATGTTTTCATGTTTTCTCTTTGTGCTGAATGTTTATTCTGTTAGCCATGGTGGTGTGGACGGCACACCGAGCCAAGACTGGCCCATGCCATGAAAGCATTCCTTCCTATAACCTGTAGATGACTGCTAAGCATGCTGGTAACATGTGTTCTCTCGAGCCAACCAACCCATCTGCTATGAAGCAGGTATCTAAATTCTGCCGATTCAGGGTAATAGTTGAGTTCACATCTGCACGCTGAGGGGAGGAACACAGGTCATTGAACGCAGCTCATGTTTGTCATTTGCCGAGACAGATGACAAATGCACAGCGGAACACTCTGGAGGCCAGAGGGGACCACGGCCAACCGACAGTGTGGCAGACTTATCTGTCTGTGGTCCCCTGTGGCACTCTGGCACCCACAGGGTGACTCACATGCTCCGTTTCCCCTAAGCACAGACTAATCCACCAGCCTGTACGACCAGAGTGCAGGGTGATGGCTTCCACCGTGTGGCCTGGCGCAGTGTAGCTAATGCCAGTAATGTGCCGTTATACCCACACCTCGCAAACACCGTGACACCTTTCCTGTGGTGTAGGAGTTAGTTCCTCTCAGATGACTGCCAGCTGGAACCCGGGGAAATAAACATAGCACTGTTTCCACAGAGTTGTATGTTTTGGTGGTGCTTCTTAGGGGGTGGACTGCTAAGGGAAGCTCAGGAAACCAGTTTGGTTTGCAGGTTTGAAACAATTAGTTAGGTCAGTTAGCAGATGCTGTTTTCCGAAGAGATGAGGTGAGGGAGTGCAGTTAAGTAGGAAGGAGCAGGTGTAGGGGATAGACATCTTGTTCAAGGATGCGTATAAGTAGCTTTGACCATCCCAGGCAAAACTGTCCCTGTAACCTGCCACTATTGTGCACTAAGATTACATATTAGAAGCACAGCGAGGAGCAAAGTAAAGCCTCCATTTCCCATGAGCTCCATTGCGTCTTGTTACACTCTGACTCTTCAATTATGTTTTTATTCAGGAGAATAAAGAGGCGTAGCGTATCGGTATTTCAGAACAGTCACCCAGGTGTTTAGTGACCAGCTGAAATTAAAGGTACACTCCTCAGTTGTGTTGAAGACCTCCCAGAAAGGTTTTTTTTTCCACAGCTAACTGTTTGTGTTTTGAAACACAAATGAGCACGTTGTTGCATTGGGTCAGGGGTACAAGAGACCTTATGAGTGCTGTAAGGAGAATAGCGCGGAGGAATGCCTGTCACTCAACACTGAGGGAGGGGCGCGCTCAAGCCAAAACAAAACAAACATGTTTGTGACACTGCTTCTCGGCTGAACGAGTAACTCTATACACACACACACACACACACAGAGGAGCGTTCCTTTACGACTACCACACCTGAGCAACACACGTTGCTATGGTAACCGTCAAGCCAACCCCCTCCCCCTCATCCCATATCATCTCATCACCATGCTGGTGGCAGCTTGGCAACAGGTCATGTGACCCCCCTCTGAGCAAGTTCAACACTAACCAATATTGACAGCAGCCTTCCCCAAGCAGGAAGCCCCATCAGAGGGACACAAACTCAGATTAGTGGCTCCCCGGTGAAAAGAGCTGCTGGCATTGTGACCCTGCTACTAAATCTGAACCAGCAGCTCTCTCATGAGAATGACCGGGATGGGACCACCGCTGGTAGTTCCCTAGATTCCTCTGCCTGGTGAACTAACTCTCTTTGTACTTGTCTGTCTGTCTGTCTGTCTGTCTAACTGAGGGTTGGTCTACTGTATCTGCCTGTATCTGTCGGTCTGTCACACTCTGTATAACTTGCTGTGTATGTTTGTGTAAGTGGATTTACAAAGATTGGCAAGAACAGAATATTTTCCGAAGCATGTTTCATACAAAGCAACTCAAATATGCTTCACATTTCCAACAGAGATGAAAAAACAATGCAAGCATGCTTTAATACAAATTTTACTTTTTCATGTTATTATTTTGGCAAGACTACATTTACGTGGGAAAAATAAGTTGTTAATATCTCCTGAGCCCTTCTGTTTATTTCTTTCCGGGGGACGTGACTCAGAAGGTTTGAAAGCCACTGATAGCTAATGCTAAGGCCTCACCGTTTGAATGGAGGAAATGACAGTGTGTCTAACCAGACAATGCCTGAGCCAATCAACGCCACAAGTCTTTGAATTTATTCTAGACGTCTCAACAAAAGGACCTGGAGCCATGCCAGAGGCACAAGGCCACACTTCAAGTAGAGCAAGACTAATCATGAATGCAAATTAGATCGAGAGAAGTTAACTGTCGCCTATCCTCGCCTAATCCTGCCAGGAACAGAACTTGGCGTACCTCCACGTTTCTAGTTATCATAGTTCATTAGAGATGTATTCACACACCAGAGAGATAAAAATACAGGGTATGGAAATGACAGACAGACACAGAGAGAGAGAGAGAGAGAGAGAGAGACAGAGAGAGAGAGAGAGAGAGAGAGAGAGAGAGAGTTAGACAGTGAGATATACAGTAGATTCACAGTACTAAATGCACTGTAATCATCTCTGCTCACTGTACCTAGCATTGTTTGTGCACACCCAGACACGCTCATTAGTAGTGAAGCAATAATGCTCAGAGCAGACCATAGCAAGAGGCTAGTTGTCAAGGAGGAAGGGATGACACTGATCTCATGCTGTGGGAGAGACAGAACGGCAGCGAGGGAGAAATCCCTCTCCCTTATGTGGCAGGTGTATTTTGGATTGATCGTTTCTGAGTTGTATGTTGAAAACACTGCAGGGGTGTTAGACTGAAGTCCATAATGTATATTGCGCCAAAACATACACTGTGTAATACATTTATACCCTGTACATTTTTTTTAAATGCTTAGAAATGGAGTGAGTGTTCCACCCAGCAATCACAAAATGCATACACAAAGTTATAGGAACACACCTCAATTTGTGTCTGGGATTTGATAACATATAACCTGACATACCTGAGACATGGCAGGTACTTGATTGGATGAACCATCTGGTCGTGTTCGCTGTCGGCACACCTAAACCACGCCCCTTTAGCTATAAACACGACGCTGATTGGTAAGTTCAGTTGCTACTCAGAGACATTCAAATTGATTCCTAAGCTTTCCAGACTGATTCTCACTGCGAAATTAAACTGAAGCTCGCAAGATCGGGAAAGTCTCGGGAGGCTAGAAAACACTTGCCCCTCGCATGTATAATGTACGGGTACATTATACAGATACAAGCATACATAAATGTATTCATGCTAACTGTCAGGCTAGTGGTAGATTAGGTTAGTCAACTAGCAAGGCTATGGGCTCGATCCCTAATATGCCAAACTTATTGTATGCATCCCTGAATGAATGTATTTTATGTAGGTGTTTACATTAGGAGCAATTACACATAGGTTTAAGCGACGGTCCAGAGTTAAAACTGTACAGTATCAGTAGTAGAGATTTGGTGCAGTACACAATGGACGCTACCATGGAGCTACGCCCTTCAGCGCTGAGGCTATCTGGAACCAACATGCTGGAACGCAGCAAAGTGCGCCAGTTCACACTGAAACATAAGCAAATGCTCAATGAAAGAACCGGCTTCCAGGAAAACAGTGGAGCCCGGTGGAGATAGCTGCTAATCTGAGCGTGGAGCTGAAACCCAAACAGGGCGACCGCAGGGCAGGCCACTCGAGCACGACGGCCAAAGGCATCAGACACCTTTGGGTGATACCAAACCACAGCAGGCCAAGATGCTTGGGAGCCGTTAACGGAGGAGCAGCTGTAAGCCACCGTTGAAACAAGTCTGACCGCAAGGAGACTCTCTGGGGCAGAAAAACGTTCTCTCCACTTTCTGTAAGGAATGTGAAGCTATGCATCTTATTCTAAACATGAAACGAAGGACCCACCATCCAATCACTGACTGCCCACTGCCGAGCTTTTCACAGCGACTGACATTCAGGCAATAATTCAATATCAACAGGCATTAAAATATCCATCTCTTCAAAAGCTGGAGGGAAATACATGTTATTAACGGTTACTTTGCCAAATAAGACAGGGCATTCAGAGGATATGAAAGCCATTGCATTGTGTAAGAATTTGAGTTACCTCGGTTCATCAGTAAAATCCTGTCGATCAGTGGGATTAGTGCTTATATTCTCATTTGTCACCAATATTAAGAATGTGTATACTCATTTTAGACATTTGGGAATCATAACATTTTCCAGAATATAATACATGATTTTGGTTAATAACCAGCATAACAGATTACTTGATTAATGGAAGCCACTGTTTCTAACAAACTCAGGCAAAGCCACAAACGCAGACACCCGAGACGTAGGTCCAGGATTTAGTAAAGGAGCAGGCAGAATCAGAACAGAGATAGGCAGGGTCAAATCTGAGGCAAACAGAATCGGAACGGGGGCGAGAAGGCAGTCCAGATCATGGGTCAGGCGAACAAGAGTTCATCCAAAAGACATAATACAGAGGAACTTGACGAACTAGAAGCTAACACGGGATGACAGAAGACTGTTGTATACAGTACATACACACAGGCTTATTAGAATGAAAAACTCCTCGAAGACAATTAACAAAATGGCATTGCTGCGAGGAATGCAGGAACAGGTGCAACAAATGTGACAATGAACTAAGACACCAGGGAGTGAAACAAGGGGGCAGGGTCTGGCTTTAGGCTTGAGTCAGTGTGTTTTGTGGCTGACATGAAGTTGGCACCCTGTATAGTATTTTGATTTGTTTGTGCATCGTTTGTGAACGCAAAAAAAACATTTGTAACATTTTAGAGAAATTAGGCATTATATTTATAAATTGGTGAGCACCACTTTACTGTAATTATGTTTGTACTTATTGCATTAATTTGTGCATCATGTATACGTGCATGTTTGTGCAAACAAAACAAACATTTGTGATCGATTATTTTAAGTTATGGTAATAGATGATATCATCGTGCTCTTGTTGGTCTGAATTGGCTGAATTACTTATAGGCTCCATGTCACTTTAAACGTGTTATTTCTCCTAAGCGGTTTGCACACACACTTTCCACATTCTTGTCATATAGGGTGTCAGCTTCAGCTTCATTGGTTTTGCTCCTTCTTTCTACTAAAATATTACTGATTCACTAGCAGAAATGTGGCCTGGCTCCGCCCGGCTATTGCTCTCAGCAGAGTTTACAGTCTGGGAACCCTGTTTATCCCCGTATTAGCATTTTCACAGCCACCCTGCTGGTGGCCCAATCAGCGTGGGATAGTGAGATGACGTTGAAGTCAAGCATGTTTCAAAATGGTGGTAGAGCTCCGAGCAGTTGTAGCAACGCCGATTGGTTCATCTCTGTTTCAAAATGAACCAGAGGTCTATGCCAAGAAGGAGGAAACGACTGCGAACACTTCCCAATGGAGCGTGGCCAGACCCTATTCACAAAGTGAATAATAGTCTGGTTACACCAGCCTAGCTGAAATGGGCCCCATTGCGAAACAAATCGAGCCCATTTAAAAAGGGTTGTTTATGTGCAGGTGTGTCAACACCTAAAGCAATTATATAATATATTTGATGTTTTATGTATAAATGTAGATTTTGTTGTTTTAGCTCGGTTTTTATTCGTCAACATTGTCTATTACACATTCAAATTGATGCATTCCCAATAGAATGGCATGGCATACGTAGTGTTTTTACTACTCCTATTCTACAACGTCCAGGGATTCCTTTTAGAGAGAAGTGGGCAAACTACGGAGGAGGCAAGAAGTGCCCTCATACTACTGTAATTCATATTGACGTGAGCACAATAACAGTGTGGTTGCTTCATAAACAACTGGAAAACACGAACGTGGGCTTTCCCTAAATTTTTGTTTGCGGAAAAGCCTGTTTGTCCTCAATATGTCACATCCTTTGCATCAGCACCACAGTGCACCACAGCCTTGACCTAATGTTGTTGGTTTCCCCATAGCACTTGCCAGCATATTTCACACGCATATTTTTCACACATTCTTAGACAAATATACCACTGATATGTTACCATTAACATTATAATTTGAATCTCACTGATTCCATGTCTGCTGAAGGTTAGCAATAATTGCTAATGTCGATGACTTAACCGCGCAACCCACGTATAATAATACACTCAAATGCGCACACTCAAGCTATGCAAAGACAGTACTTCCCACCCAAAAGGAAATGCAGGCTTCCACATGAGCAAATATGGTAAACAGGAAACAGGGGCGTAAGAACCCCAAATACATTCTGCCGTTTCAGCTCCAGTGTGGCATGTGTCTGGGCGAATTGTCTTCAACGCAATAGCGTCTATTTCTGGGAAGGACTGTGAAGGCAGCCAGCAGACTATCACTACTGAACTCTGTGAGCTCCCGGCATTCGAGAGGGAAAGTGAAGGAAATATAGTACATGATGAAATAAAAAATAAAAAACGTACATCCAAAGATGAGTAAATTGAATGTTTGTGAGCACCTTAAGTTAATAGTTTAGGATGTGTCTATAGTTTGGTTGTGGTTGTCTGTGGGCTGCATCTTTAGCAGAGCTGGCAATCTGTCTGTCTAGTTGGTCCAGGTCTTTATCTGTGCTTTGTTACTTGGTGACGTCCACGTGCATACAAAGAATGGCAACTCTTTTCCATTAAAATAATACCCTCATCAACAGTATACTCCAATCAGCTTCAAGACAGGCCACAGACAACAAACAGAGTGGAATTTTAATAGTTTCACGGGAAATCAACTAGCTTGCCATTACAATTGTCTGGCCAGAACAGCTTTGCATGAAAGATGATGAGCAGAGAGCTTCGTCGGGAAACGTCTTTGCACATTAATCCAAACAAACCCACGACTTTGGCAAACTGTCTTCTTAAAAAGGTAGTACAAAGGGGTAAGAACAAAGAAGGGCGGACTTAAAAGAAGACGATTGGCGCTTAGCGAGGTTTTGCAAAAGAAATGATGCGCCCTTGTTGAGTCCCAGGGAGATTACACAGGTCTTTGAGTGACAAAACACCTTATTAGCCTCCCCGTAACCCCGGAGGATTGACCTTTCACATATGACCCCGACGCCATCGTGCTTTACTCCCATTGTGAGTCAAAGCATGAGCCACAAACGTGTGTGTGTGTGTGCGCGCATGTGTGTGCGTGCGTGCAGTGTTATATGCCTGTGGACAGAAGACTGCATGGGATGCCACAGTGAAAGGTTTAATTATAGACAGCACCTCCAATAATCCACTCTCCCTTCATTCAGATGAGAGCTGTTGTGTGGGTGGCTAGGGGGAGTCACGATGGATTCTGGGATTGGAGGGGGGGCGGGTTTGCTTGGGGGCAGCAACAGGGATAGATTAGATTATTTTTTAACAGAAGGTCAGAGAAAGATGATGTAACTGGGGGGCTTTGACAAATCCACAGATTAGTCCCCATCACTTTTATTATAAAAATAAGAATACTTATTTCAATAAGCGAACACAGGCGGACGGGCGGAGCATGCGTCTTTACACAACAATTTAGCCTGTGTTGCTAGCCACGCCCCTTTTAACACGTACAAACATAAATGAAGTTAACACCGACTCAACTAACATCTTCATCATGTCGTAGTACCGTTTAACACCAGCTAGGCAACCCTGACTCTCCTTAAATTACAAGTGAATGAGCCTGCTGTGTATTCCCCTAAAACTGTGAAGCACTTTGTGATTTTTATCTGTGAAATGTGCTATATAAATAAATTTTACTTACTTACTGTACTTACTTACTGTATTAGTTTTTGTCTCCATCTCTAGTGCGTATACGTGTGTGTGTGTGTGTTTGGGTGTGTGTTCATCTGTGTGTGTGCGTGTGCGTGTTCGCGTGTGTGTGCGTGTGTGTGTGTTCATATGTGTGTGTGTGCATGTGTGTGTGTGTTCACATGTATTGATGTGCGTGTCTACATAGTTCTCTATGGTGTCTGCACAGATGACAGACTGAAGAATGGGGGGTAGTTGTTGGCGGGGGAGGGGCTCAGTTTGATCAGGCGCAGACTCTGCACTATTCAAACGGTGGCTCCTGACTACCTGTCCAAAAGCAAGGCCGCTGGATGCAGGATACCTTTTCCACTGTGACCTCTCCATAGATAATATGTACTTTGGATGTCACAGGGACTACAGGTTCCATTAACACCTTGCTTGTGAGATTTGCATGGCATGCTGAGCTATGTCCCTATATTGAACTGATTTGGTCAAAACGTTTCCCCGTAATATCATGAAAAACCTCCTGTAGTGTACTACAACTATATTATAGGCAGTGTGATTGATGTAAATGACATGGTCAAAACACTTGCCTATAGCAATAGAAATGCTAAACGCAAAGTTCAAATTGTTAGCAATAGCATCATTAGTGATGCTCTCTCTCTCTCTCTCTCTCTCTCTCTCTCTCTCTCTCTCTCACACTCTATCAACTGTCTCTCAGTGTCGCTCTATCACACTGCCTATTCAGCCTGGGGAAATGGGGCATTGTGGTGATGACAGGGGCAGGAACCGGCCGCGAATCCATCTTAGCAGACGTCTTTGCCTATTAACGTAGATCTCTCTCCTAGCACACGTCTTTGCCTATAAACGTAGATCTCTTTCCTAGCACACGTCTTTGCCTATTAACGTAGATCTCTTTCCTAGCATAATTATTTGCCTATAAACTTAGATCTCTTTCCTAGCACACTTCCTTGCATATAAACGTAGACCTCTGTCAGCTTGACCGGGATGCAGGGAGGAGGCACATTAGCAACGCAGACCGACGAGACACAAAAGGCAAATGATTTATTATAGCTTTCAGCAGAAATACCTGGGCACTCATGCCCAGGTATTCCCCCCTTCCCTCCCTCTCCCCCTCAGGTGTTTTGTTGAATAGTATGGTGAAGGTCGTGAGAGCTCGTGCTGAGAGACAGCCAGGAATGAGAAGACGGGCGTCACTAGTCTTATGCCAGCAAAGCCACAAGAGAGAGACAATATAGCATCTCACAGCGGGACAGTAATGCCCCAAAATTACCACAAAATATCTCATATTTACCACTCACATGCTGCCGTACATGCTCACTTAAGGTGTTGTTAAGGCGAGGGTTGTAGGGAGCTGTGTTTTTCTTGGTGGGTGATGGTGAGATGGAGAACAAGGGGCGGGGGGGGGTTCGTTATATTGCTAACATTTCTAAATGTGCACACATGCACTTGGAGAGGTACATGTGTTCCTTGTGGCCTTGTCTATGTGATATTGAACTATTGGTAAACCCTCAGCTGTTGCTTCCTATAGTTGTATTTTATTCTTGTTTCAACCAATCAAATTAACGATAAAATGTGATATTTACATTACGAATTTAAATAATATATATAATAAACACAAAATTAAGAGTTGTTTCCTAGACGTTGACCACCCTAGTAAATTAGTGTGGTTGATAAACAAACAAAAAAAGATTTTATAAATTTATAAAACAAAATAAAAAGTTTTTTCACCAAAATGATTATTTCATCCAAAACATCAACATGTTGATTTATTCTGAGGTAAGAAAGCTATAGAATTGAGGGTTAACAAAAAGTTCAATATAATGGAAAAAACTGTGTTCCAGTGCCAAGTCTATGACCTAAAAATGAAGCAGCCTCAATTTACTTAACAAGTTAAGTGTTGTGTTGTGTTGACCAACTATATTTTCACATTATAGGAACCATACTTTACCTATTATGTCATGTATGTTTCAAAACCACATGGTTTACATAGTTGCACTTCCTGCATAATGCAAATACGTTAATTTATGGGACAAAAAGCAAGAAAAATTCCCAAATGCATTGTGGGATTACCTCGACTTGTCCAACATCCAACAACTCCTCCAGCATCTCCTCCTCAAGCTTAGAAGCCATGAAGCTCCGTGTGGCATTGAAGCCTAGCAAAACAGAGGAATACCCATAATGCAAAATTTTGGTCAGTCTGACTAAACAAACTTGGGTTTCTGTTTGGGTTTTACCATGAAGCCACGATGCCAAGTTACTAATTTGTTATGTCTGCAGCTGTGCTTGTGTATTTGCTCAATGTTACATTTCAGATGGGGTGATTGGAATAGAATAAAAATTAATTGTAAATTTGTAGCGCTCATCTTTTGTAAACAGCTAATGAGTCACCATAATGTATGCTACAGACGCATCCCCTCTCATTCATTTGGTCACAAGAAAACCTTTGCATGTATTTTGTAGTTTTCATGTTCTCACTCATCCTGCCACTGTGACATGTCCTGTGTGTCTAAGATGTTTCTAAAAATGTAATTGGCAACTCAGAGGAAAAGCAAATATTGAACTAAAACTTGAAATAAAAATAATTTTCCATCCCTCTAACAGGACCACACACGCACACACACACACACATAAAGCAACTCTTATACTGTATATACTGTATATTCACCCACATGCACGTGTGCATGGAATCACTCACACACACAACACACAAACATAATGCACACGTGCACATTGTGCTTTCCCTCTTGGCCACATCCTGAACCGTCTCCCTCACGGTTTACGCTGCGGTTGCTTCTGCAGGTACACACAGAGTTGGACATTACAGCCTCAGCTTCCTCCTTCAAACTAGTGACTTTTTAAACCAGCTGTGGCCAACGGGAAGCGGCTACGAACATGAGCCTTCTCTGTATATTGATGTAGAATGGCTGCCCTCTTCAACATAATGCATTGTATATCATAACGGATCTGGCCAAAGTCAAGCATGTGCATATCAACAGTCCCAGAGACCCGCAGAACACACTGACCACCCTACAGTATGGGGTGGGGTTCAAGGAGGAGGCACTTACACATTCTCTCATGTATCTTGTTTGGGGGCTGAGGCGTAGGTTAACCACACCAAGGACAAGGCATGGAGGGAAGTGAAGGATTGTGGGTAGGGGGAGAGGTTTAGAGGAACAGAAGGTGGGAAACAGGTTAGTCCAATGATCTTGAGTCAAAACCATGTAACCTGTGGTCGGTTGAACCTGAACACTCTCCCCGCCTTGGTCATTGCGGCTGAAATCACCGGGTAAAACCTGAGGGGCTTGTAGCATGACGTTGGGTTGGGACAGGAAGACAAGGGAGAGTGGTTATTTATGGTATATCGGAGTCATGTTTCTGAATGTTATTGGTCATAAATGTGGAGAAAAAGCTACAGAAACCAGAGACGAAATCAGCATTACACTGAGAACACTGCACAAATGTCCTGCGTTGTGGGAGTGAGGTAAACGCTGCATATTTGTCCTTCCAAATTGATCATTATTGTCAATTCATGTTGACAATGATATGGTTTTACCAATCATTCCTTGACAGCCTTTGCAGATGATTGGCTGCTCATAAACACCACCCACTTATCTCTCAAATAAATGATGCCTTGGCTTCCTGCGGACAGGACAGAGTCAGCTTACACATCATGAGCATTCCTGAAGTCTTGCCCAGTGCAAAGGCCTATTTACACTGCCATAATAACACAATTGTTCAAATGGGCTGTATGAAATATGAAATGAAATCGGAGATGGATGGAATCTAGTCTTTCAGAGAGGAAGGAATCGCCTGTCTCGCCATGTTTACCATGCCCGGGATAAATAAATTATAATGCTGACAAATGTACATTTCTTTCCAATCTATGAACGTATAATGACTTTGTGTGGTTTCTTGTCACAGGGCACTCTTGTCAGATACAATTATCTACAGCAAACCTTTGTAGAAATAAACAGCTCAAAAAAGGGGTAAGAAAAGAAAAACACATTTACAGTTAAATTGTTAACGTTCAGCCTGTATAGAATGTTGTTTACTTTGCGTTTATGGTGTATGTATACAGTATATTACAATAACATGTCTGAGATTTGGCAATTTTAGTAGCCTTGGAACCAAAACATTGCCCAACCTGCCAGATGCCAGCACGTCTGGTTTCATGCTCAATATAGGGGGGCCGTGAGTGGAGCACATAAAAACAATGGCAAATACAGTTTCCTTTGCGGACGCTCTATGGTGTTACAGTATCTTGCAGGTCTCTCCTCCCTGGTAGATTCCTTAATACAGGTCTTAATAAAACATGACCAGATTAGTCTTGCTAGTGGTCTCTGAAGATAAACAAATACAGTACAAGGAGAACAGTGGAAAACTAGGCTTGCATTTTTTCTAAGCAAGTTTCCAAGGAACAGTCTGACAACGCAGGGCTGGAGAAGAAAGACAAAAACATGGGGGGGGGGGTGGGTACAGTACGTGTTTCAGGCTGTGCCATTTCTGTCGAGCAGGAGATAAAATCAGTACAATGTCTGACGGTGAGGTATGTGTTTCTTTTCTCAGAGCTCAGTAATGGAGAGCGAGTATTCCCGAAATACTTATTGTGAAGAAAGGCCTGTTGGAGCATGTGGTCCTCAGCTTATAGAAGAGCATGTCTCGGAACATGCTAGAGTTTGGTTCCTATTGAGAGAATACCAAAGTGCACACATCAAAGACACTGGCTTTAAGCTACAAATGCTTATCTGCTGGTGCTGCGTGTGCGTAGTGTCATTGCGTTAAAGGTAACATCTATTGGACAATAAGAGCAACAATTGTTTATTTTAACATATCTGTATGCTGTATCTTCACCATCAAATCACATGATCTCATTTGTCTAAATACTGATACAGTGCGTTCACATATTTACTGTACAGGCTCTTGCACCTTAAGTCTAGATGAGTATGAATATGGACCTGTGGTCACAATTTTATAATTCTGCAGGTAGACAGAGCCAAGCAATATGTGTCTTGTTGAACAAGCAAAAACTGTAGCGTTGTCTGTGGTCTCTGTATCTATGGTCTGAGAGACGCCGTTCCATAAAACAAGGCTCCAGGGACCATATGTTAGATGTGTGGCCGTGGCCGCACTAGATGGCCATCTTTAACATGTCATAGAGCTGCATGATCCTCTAATGGTGTAACAAGACATCCCAAGCTAGATCGAAAGGGAAAATGTCCAGAGGTCAAGCAAATATACAGTAATAGACAACATGGCCCTGTGACAAAATGAGTTTGTTTTCTTTAAAAGGGCCTTGTGGCTTTGGGGTTTTAAGTTCTTTGCCCCACCAACCTTTTCCTCTCTATTTATTACAATTGAAGTCCCATGATGTGTGCATTCATTATGACTTTTGACTTTTAACAGCACAAAGGGAATGGCAGAAAACCTGTTTCATCATGACTGCAGTTCTGGTTTGGCCAAACTAAAATGTCAGCTTGTTATAGACTCAGTGATGAGTGACTTTAAAGGTCCTGTTGACCATGGTTTCACTTGGCCGCTTTGGAAATGACATTGACATCAAAAATATTCTGTATAGATAGTTTTTGAGGTGTAAATGAATAGGGGCTGTTGTATAAATAGCAATAGGGTTTAAAAAAACACACTTCTTTCTAACGAAAGCCAGCAGAAACATATATAATCTAAGACAGAATGAGTTACGCCATATTGATACTTCTGTAAGGAAAGAAATGGACAAGAAAAGAAAAGACACTCAGCACCAATAGAAGATGTGATTGCTTGAGACATGTTAAATCGCAAAGTCATAAAAGTAGAGACTTGTTTTACCAAGCTATTTCCAGGTTAGTGACTTGCAATGGAGAGGCTGTAAAAGCTTAAAATTGCAGTGACAGTTCAGAATGAATTTGACTGTCACATTTAGATATCAGACCGAAAAGTCAATGCACAACCAAAAGTCCTGGTGGCTAGTGTTGGCCCAAAATAGTTCAAGCTCATTGGGTGTAATGGTCAGCAATGGCCAGTGGTTTAGCCAGATCTGCTCCATGTTTGAGTCTTTCCTGTCTTCACAAATACAGTACAGTCTGTACAACAACTTCCTCAGCTCAAACCTCGCCAATGTTGTTTAGTTGCCCATTATCTTTCTAGCCTCACTTTTCTATATATATACTCTATTTTTCTTTATATATTTGTTTTTATTATTTATATATTTACTTTATTTCTTAAGTCCTACTTTCCTATCATGTGCGCTGTCTTCCTACACACTGAACTTCCCAGGCTGGCCTAGGTCTTTATATTTCAGGCTTTGAGGCTACTTCTGAAACAAAAGCAAAATTATGGGTCTGGTTTGGCTGAAGCAGAGCCCAGTGACCCCGGCCTGTGGTTTCCTCAGGCCTGACTAGAGAGAGAGGTGAGGTGGGGAGAAGCGTTTGTGTGAAACTGGCTGTGTATTTGAAGAAAACCCCCAACCACAGCTAATTCAAATGTGCCATTAGCAGGGGGGAGGGGGGGAAGGGGGGCGGGGGGTGAGGGGGTGATCTAAACTGGGGTTGGCCAACAATGAAAGAAAAACCGCATATTCCCGAGGACACCACTTGTTTTTCCTCTTTTGTTGAGAGAGCTTTTTTTGGGGAGGGGGTCAAAGGGAGGGGGGGCAGAGCGGGTGTTCAGGCTAAGCACTGTACTTATCAGCTTGTAAATCTTCAAGTGCCCACCGTACTTCCAAGAGCTGTGGGGGCCTTACGCTATTGCTTCTCAAATCTGCCGTGACAGCCGTCAATCAGGACACTTGGGTGTGCCTGGCAACATGAGGTGCCGAGCGGAGCGCTATGGAAATCCACAACAACACGGAGAGAATGATTAAGAGCCAGGCGTGACTAAAGGTGTAATCATGACGGCAGCGCAGCAGTTAAGTTGTCGTTGACTAAAGGCAAACTGTTTGTCTTGCGCTTGTCATCTCATCCATTCTCATGACAAGTGTCACGGCTTGATGGGGTTGGCACCTGTTTAAGATTCAAGGCAAATACTCACGCAGCATGCATGGGCCTACTCTGTGCTCCGATATATGCCTCTTTTGGTATATCTAGACAGCAATAAATCAGATATAATCAAAGAGGTATGTCACGACCTTAGCAAGATGGGTCACGCTGAAATAAAACAATCAGTGAAGACAGTACACCATTTCTTCCTGTGTCTCAGAGAGCTTCCTTGTGTGGGACTGCATACTGTGTGGTCTTGGACCCTATTTAGACCTGGTGGGTGACCACTGTACAATTAGGTGCACCATGTTTCACAGAAGCAGCAAAGAGTGGAATGTCTGTCAGTGGAGCAGACCTTCTCATATTTACCCCTGACGTATTCACCTCGACATTCATGGTCCTGCGACCAATATGGCTTATGGTTGATTGTTAGATGCAGCAGAATAATGACGCAATTCTAAAAACCTCACAAGACACTTGTTTATGGAAGAGCAGATCCTCCAAAGGAAAGACTTACTGCATGCAAAAGTGAAAGCCGATCCCATGGCCATTACAGAATGCAGACCTCACCAGAAGTCAATGGGGTTTGTTTGGTTCAAAGGAGTTTTTGAATGTTGCAGGTTTTCATGTTGCAGGTAGTTAACAGTGTTTAGTCCATGTATTACAGTATAGCACTCTTCATACATGCCATATGTGATTGGCAAATATGTAACATACAGCATCAAATCCAGCAGGAGACTCAATCAGGATACAGTAAAACCCAGAATTGGCCACCTCCTCAATCTCCTCTTCAGCCACAATTAAATTAGTAAAGGGACTCCTGTTAAAACATACATGAAATTTTACAACAATAAATCTTTGACCTTCCAGAACAGCAAAAACAAATTAGCGGTGAAGTGGATTGTCCAGAGACGATATACTGTAGCAGACTATACAGATTATAGTTGAGTGTTTTAGTGAACTCACAGTGATATGATGTTTCACTTTGCATGTTAACACATAGAAGCAGATTTGATGTACTGTTTTGAATACATGCATATAAATACAAGATAATACCTGAATACAAACATTATAATCATGTCTTTTTGGCATATCCTGCAGTGCCTTATTGTGCAGAAATTCTGCATATTATGTATATATATACAATATATATACAGTATATATATATATATATATATATATATGGTGATTATATGAACAAAAATGCAGAGGTGGGTCATAAATCTATGGCGGTTTTGAAAGCATGCCCTTACAAAAACACTTCAAATGTGAATCACACGTGAACCTAATTTAATCGCATGTGCTTCATACGTTTATTATGTAAGGGAGGGCCTAAAAGCCACAGCCTTCCAGAATGGATCAAAATCAGTTTACTCCATTCAACTGTCACATTCACTCCAAGGAGTCTGATTGTTGTTCTCACTGGTGTTGGTGGGGAGATTCAGTGTCTGTGGCCCTGCTCAGACATACTGTAGGATTGCCTCATCATCTTCCAGCCCAGCCGGCACATCCTTGAGACTAAGCTGCAGTAACCGCCATGGCTGCTTAGCAATGGCCAACCAAAAGCACTGGCTTCTCAAAATCCACAATGCACTCAGACCAGGCCTTTTCACTCTCTCCTACAATTACCATATACCACACACATTTCATTTCAAAACTCTGCCGCTGTTCCATAGAGTGCTGAAACCATGGACTGATTGGCAATGATAACTTATTTGAAAGAAGGGTTCTCTTAAATCAACCTCCTTCACCTCAAGTGGCCATTCAAAACCTGATCCCTGGACAGTTTGATGAGAGAAACCATTGCAGGATGATAGATTACATGGACCTTCTCCTGAAAAAAAAACTTTTCAGTGCTTGATAATTCAATAATGTGAGGTCAAATCCTGCATGTCTGTTCCACATACTGTACTTGATATGTTTCTTTAGTGGCTTATTTGTCTAACAAAGGAAGACTGCGTTGGGCCACGGTCTGGACCAGTGAGTGTCATCATATTCACACTCTGGGAAAGGTGCTGTGTGTGGTCCTATGACAGAGAACGTTGACAGAGAACTATGGCCAAATCCACAATGTATATACGGAGAGTTCAGAAGCAAAAACATCTGTCCATCTGAAGGAAAACATAAATTAGCCATTTAAAACATCATTTTTATGAGGGTTCTATATTTGACTACAGTATATTACAATTAATGTAATTGTCACTGAATAAAAAGTAATTCTTCCAAAAATATAACAAATTATTTAAATATTGACAATTTAAAAACAAAATATGTCAGATGGACTTAGAGGTTCTTGCATCTGTATATATACAACAACACTTTCAACAACAAATTCTGGAAATCTTAGTTCATAAGAATGATGATTGTGTTATATATACAGTATTTACATTGGGTCAGTGTCTCTAACAGCCATACATTTGATGCCACTCATAAAATCCAAAGCCATTTGTAAAAGTGATATTGAGAATATACAGAAATCTCTGTTGTGTTTTAACCGATTGAGTCAATATAACCCTTTGATGGTCAATTAGAAGCAGAGCTCATTGGTGTGGTGGGCATTGTTTTCTCCCATGAAAGCCCGGTGCTCTGTTTTGCTGGCTGTTGTCACAAGAGGGCAATAGCTGCTACTTGTGGGATCCTGAACACACAGCGGGTCTGCTCTTAATTGTGGCGAAACCAACATCAGCAAGACTCATTCTATTCTATATTTCATCCCACAGACACGTCAAAAGAATGGTTACAGTTGTTGGTGCAGGCTGCATTTTCCACGGGAAACAGCCACAATCCCCAAAAAAGCAAAGCGCAATGTCATCACCCTGGAATCCAAGAAATACCAGAACGTCTGAGTTTTATTACAACAAAAATTATTTGTGAGCACAAACAAATGTGGGGGCACAAACATGCTTTTTAATTGAGAAGGCAGATGGTCCAAGCTTTAACTAGGACACGAGTGTGCATTGGCCTGTGGGATACAAAAGAGTCTGACTTAACCACAGGGCTCCATCTCTGTCGCTGTGACTAGGAGACTGACTCTGGGGTTGGAACCCACAAGAATCAAACAGAAATCACCATTGTTGCCTCCGCAGGACACACAGACAGACCAATTCACATGGACAAGTTGCTGTGTGTTTCCGGCGATGGGTGTGCGTTGGTTGTTGTTTACCCAGCAATTGTTAATGCTTTTGTGTGTGTTTTGCTGTCTTAGTTTAGTTAGCTAGCATTCAGGAATGTTGTTACTTCCACTTGAATGTCAAGGAGACGCTGTTGGTGCAGTTGGCTAAAACAAAACATTTACACTGAAATCTAAACAATTCTGGATTTGATCAAAGAATTTTCACCATGTAAAAAGCTAATTACATGGTAGTCGCTGTAATTTGGGGGAAATCCCGCCAGTTGAAATGTTGTATTGTAAGTTATCTGGACAGCTTGTATAGAAATGCTGCGGAATCTGTTTGCTGGGATAATTGTGGGGCACTGTGAAGAAAACCTCCCTTGATGATGTCTCCCCTACCAAGCTGGTCATAGGATATTCTGTTTAATAGTTTACCATAGCAGGGGACTGAGTGAGTAATTTTCATTCTGCTGTGCAGTAACTGATTGTCTCAGTCACCACAACAAAGGACATAAGGAAGGGGAGACAGGGAATACCCGCGAGTATGGATTTATGGGAGCTGTGAGATTGACACTTTATAGCTCCCAGAGTCTTGTAAGCCTTAATTAGATTTTAACCCAAACCTTATCACCCCACAAGTAATTATGCCAGTTTCTATATAATTACATATTATAAGCATATTGTGTCAGAATATATACCTTTCTGAATTAGCTGTTAATGTAACTGAATTAATGTTTTTACATCTAGACATGAGAGGCAACTGAACTAGTTTTGTATCTGTAAAAATAACAACAATTAAAATAGAACAAATCAACAATATTGGCATCAATGCTCCATAAAGCCAAGGGGTGTTGAGATGGTTTTCATTGTGTCACCAGATCTTTTTAAGATGTTGAAATTAAAATATATTTTGTTATGTTATTATTGTAAATCTAATTGTCACTAATAAAATATAGGCGCTTTATGCAGCAATTAGATGTGAGCACTGCAAGCTATGAAGTCAAAATGGTACAGAACCACTGCTCTATTGAATCTGTTGTGTTAGAAGGTGTGTGCGTGGCAGATAGCTGTGTCAACAGGAGAATTGCTTACAAATGCAGGACAGAAGTGTCTCCACATGATGGAGTGACCATCGCCTTCACAGAGCCCTCAGACCTCTACCCTGCGAAAGTTAACCATTAACCAAATTCACTTTGTGCACCACAACAAAAACATTTTGATGGATCTCCTGAGTCTCTGCACTCACAAGGGCATATGTCATGCTATTGAAAATCATCGCATCGCATTAATCCTCAACAACGGTGAACCTTGTTGTAGTCAAGTAGAAATGTCTTACGCTAGAGTGCCAAGTTCAAAGGCCCTGCACTTATTAATATCACATAGTACAGTAACTCACGGACAACCTCTGTCTCTTGTGGTTCCCGGAAAATGAAATCAAGACACACATGTACAGAGTGAATGAAGCATGAGCACTGAGCACAAGAGAACAGGCAAAGATGCAACAATGCTAATGGAGAAACACCCAATGGCACATCATGACTGACATTAGCTCGGAAAACGTTTTGATGCCTTGTATTTTTTCCCCCCAGGGAATCCAGCTGTGAATCCCTGTGAACAATTGGATAACTAATTCTCAGTCTCAGGTCTGGACATTTGCGTGTATGCAGAGACAGTGGTTTGTGAACAATCACATACAGATGTGCTCTCAAGGTTCAAACGTGACAATTACCAATACATAAACAGTATTTATCTCAAAAGTATTTAATTTTTCTTCATCAAAAATCTTTGGCAAACGTAATTTAAGATTTACCACCCTTTTAAATAAATTGTATTTAGTCAGAAACTTAAGCTTTTATCTCTTTAAGGTAGTGATTTGCCTTTAATTTTAGAAAGAAACATATCATATAAATTATGCGCTCTCTTTGTCTTACTTAAATAGGCTTTGGCCTTGTCTTGCCTGTGGTGGCATTACTAAGACCAAGGTTTGTCATCACTTTGTAGTTAAATATGGGGAAATGACCCAAGTGGGTTTAAGCAGAAATATATCCCTGCTGTTAGGAACTTGTGTGTTCTACGCAGTCATAGCAAGCTTTATTACCGGCTCCGCTGAGTGATTTAGTGACATCTGGTTGGGTGTGATATCTACTGCAGTTAAGTGCTGAATGCAAGTGTCAGACAACAAGGGGCAGGTGCGAAGTAAGTTCAAGACAATTACACATCTGACACCACACATCAAAACATACAGTACGTAATGGTTTTCCCATTGGAACAAAATGGTAGCTTTAAGATACAATGGCATGTGAGATATGGGCTGCATCCACTGAGTGGGTGTGATGTGTGGGGGGGTGGAGGAGATGGGTGTGTGTACACAGCCACAGACAAAGCATTACGCCGCCAGACCCCGCCAACTCCCTGCTCGGCTTTTTCCTGCAAGGGAACCCAAGCCGGTGTGAGGTCAGTGGAGCAATGATGTCAAGGAGGAGGACGTCTGTGAGGTCACGGTGAACGTCACACTGTTTTGCTGTGAGCCACGCTACATCTCAACTTACGCAGGCCTCCGCAGTGGGACTACACAACTTTAGCTGTTAGCATCACATTCATGTGGTACTGTTAAACCGAATATACTGTAGTGCTTACACTGACTCAAAGCATCACGTGTGCGCCATGTAGAGATTTACGAAAGGTTTTGTCATTTTCAACACTTTTATTAAAGGATATTTAAACCTTGCAGCCTGAGCATTGATACGGTGCATATGGTAATATGAACAATATTAATCTTGATGCTTATCAAGAATAGATACATAGGGTTTCAACACTGCAGAAGTCTAAAAGGAATGAGTGGAAAGATCTGTAAGATTCTAATCCTGCATAAAGGTGCCTCTAAATCAATTTTAGGTCGACACCTCTATTTGGTCATAAGGAGTTGGATGTACATGGCTTCTCTTTATACGAAATGTATCATGTTATGCTCAAAGGATGTCACACTGTGCTTTCCACAAATGCATAGCATGGCACTGCTTGTAACAACAGACACACTCCACACTGAATTTTCATGAGAGCTGCCTGGCTCAAGTGTTTATCCTCTGTATACTCTGGCAGCAGGTTTTGTTCAGTAGTGGATATAGGTGGTTACTTCAAGACCAGCAAAATATGGATGGGCACACTTGTATGCTTTCAGCTTTTCTTTTGTCTCAACGTGAAGCCTCTGAATAATTGGTGGACCGTCAATCAATCTAGAAGAACTTCGGCATTTCATTGATTCATTGGATCCTTTGGAAAAAATATGTTAAGAGATACAATCGTCTTTGTATCAGAGGAACATTTTGAGTTTTTAACATGTTACTATATATAAGTCCCATATAATTTGTTCCACAATATGATAGATTAGTATTTAAATTGATTTTGATATTATTGGAACAATTGTTCTACGGGATAGGATTCTTTCCTATTAGATTCCTAACAGACCTTTTTTTCCAAGAACAAAAAAGAAAAAAAAAAGAAAAAAAAAAAAATTTTTTTTGGTTAGCTGTCTGCACCATGGTAATGCAATATGGTGAAAGTATAGTTCATGAAAATACATTATATGTTACAACTAGAGTTGTACCCAGGTTCCTATTGAATTGTATGTGTCTGCCATCTATTGGACTTCTATGAAACACCACTTTGGAAATTCTTTCAAAATTGACAAGTGAACATTTATACAACACAGTTTGGGAAAAAAAAGCTAATTAGTGCATTTGAAGAATTATACCATTTTAAAATAATTTAATAAAGAGTTTAATAATTTGCAAATAACCTCAACATTCTGGTTGTACCCATCTAAAATATATTTTTGTTTTTTTGTTTATGGTAATGAGCAAACGTGGTTTGTAATACAGAGAAAAAAAGGAAATACCCCTAAATGTATTAAAATAACTCACTTTTACCCTATAACATATGTTGTGGTAGACTGAGATAGAATGCCAGGAAAAAGCGGGAAAGGGTTAGCGTAGGATTCAAGCTAGCACGTGCCTCCCATGGCCCTCTGGTCTGGATCCTGGGGCGGCCTTTACAGTCAAATACAATCAATGCACTGGGATGAACTCCCACTAGCCCCAGACCTGGACCAGACACCATCATGATTGACCGCTCGCACACTAAGAGGCCTGACCAGTATTGTCCCACTGTGTGTCACACAAACAAACAGTGAGACAGACGACAGACACATAGCGTTCCTCCCATCATGTCGACTCATCAAGCCCACTGAGCTTAGTCATACTGTAGGCTTCCACTGCAGGCAGCTCCTTCTTGGCCTTGTCCCCACACATGTACGTGGTTTGGTAGCACTGTGAGGGACAGGGACCGTTGTCCCAGCTTCTTACTGTCCAGATTCAAGACGAGCCAGTCTTTACGTCATGGTTCCTCCAACACAGTCTGAATGTACTGTCATTGTGGCCATGCCGTTTGTGTAAAGCTTTTCGTACCAACACCACTCAATATGGGTGCTGTGATGATCAGCAGTGCCAATAATTCTGTACATCTTGGTTCACTTTGTACTGAGAATTACATCTGTGATATAAACCCACAATAGCTTTACGTCAGAGGGTTCTGACATGTGCTATAAGTGACATAATCACCAATACTAGATGTGAAGTGAGCGTTGATCGTTTATGAACGCTGAAATGATATGGCCTTACCTTTGTAAGAATGACTTCATTAATGACACTATTAGGAGGGAATTATAGTGAGACCAATATACTGTAGCTATTTGATGACACAGCATACATATGCCTGCAGTAAACATCTTGCCTGACACAGGCAAGACTGCATTTTATTATATCTGCAATAATCCTGCAAATACACTAGCCTGATGTAACCAGACCCAAAATTCACTTAGTGAATAAGATCTGGATACACTCTATTGTTAAGTGTTATTAGTAGCTGCCTCCTACTGGGCATAGACCTCTGGTTTATTTAGATACTATTGGACAGCCATTAACCAGTCAGAGTTGCTACAGCGGTTTATATCGCTTCATCTATCTCTACCAGCATTTGGACACAAACACTGGACTTTAACGTAATTGGATTTAGCCACCCTAACTGGTCCCTGATTGGACCACTGCACAGGGTCGCTGTGCAATGTCTGCGAAAGCTAAAGCGATCAGGATTTCCAGATTGTAATCTCAGCAAAAATTGATTTTAGAGGAAAAGGCTCTGCAAAAACGCTACACTAAAATAACATACTGTGCATGGTTACTTCCCTGTAAACTGAGCATTTTGCATGAGCACAATAATCTACAAAATACATTTACTTTTCCAAGTTAAAATAAATGGCCTATCTTGAGAGCTTCAGAGCATGTTTCAAAATATGATACGGTCAGGCTGAGTGCATGGACATGTTGTTCAGTCCATATGTAATCTAAATCCTCTGATACATAATATGTAAAGGAAATCTTTTTTTCTCTCCAACCAGACCATTTGGGATTACCTGCTAAGCTGTCTGATTCAAACCTACTGTACAGTACCACTCATTGGTATAATTACATAGGTTCCTTGTCAAGCATTTAGCAAATATGTACCATATCAAATGTGGATATAAAGAGGTTTTCATGTTCTGTAGTCAACACACACACACACACACACGCACACGCACACACACACACACACACACACACACAGTCATTTCATTTGCTGTTTCATGTCAACCACACAGCTGACCTGCTGCCCTCTATTTCCTCTGAGGAGGATATCCCTCTTGAGTAGATCCTTAAAATCCATCACGGTAGATGACTGGAGATCCTGATAGATGTTCCTACCCCACCATTGTCTTTGAAGGCTCTGGTCGGGCCTGGCCACAGCGATGATTGCAACCCCATAGTTAGGCCATTACTGACATCTGCACGGCTTGCTCTGGGTCTCATGTGACCCCTTGTATGAGGGAGAGAGTTCTGGTTCACTGGTCAATGTAATTAGGAATGTGGTTTCTAGTGCACACACGTCTTCTCAACTACCTCAACCACTGCCACTGCTATCTTCCTCTCGCTCCTGTCCTGCAGCAAAGCTTTTATTCATGGTTGCTACATCCTTTTTGC
Organism: Typhlichthys subterraneus; assembly: GCA_027564835.1. Classification (NCBI taxonomy): domain Eukaryota; kingdom Metazoa; phylum Chordata; class Actinopteri; order Percopsiformes; family Amblyopsidae; genus Typhlichthys; species Typhlichthys subterraneus. The sequence goes on along the minus strand of JAODUH010016186.1, from coordinate 14,809 downwards.
TTGGGAAGACCATCCGTATTGTTCAAACTCAAACATTGGTTCAGTCTGGAATCTCTTGATTCAAATGTGTTGATTCAAAGAAGAGGCATGGTCAGTAGTGACTGGTCAGAAGTAGACCCATGTAGGGAGGGCTTTCAGAAAGCGTGAAGCAAAATCTGGATGGTACTACCACACTCTGCCTTTCATAAATATACCAAAGTGATTATCATATGGACTTGTTATATGAGCATTATGGTATGCTGTATATACAGTAACTCTTAGAAGATATAATATCAATATTTAGTCTTCCCATAATTTAAAACACGTGCCCTGAAAACCTTTCAGCATATTCGCCCAAAACAATTACACTGTAGCGACAAACTAGTTGCATTACTGTAACAAAAAATAATGTTTATTCTGTAGTAAACACAAAACATTTTATATCAAGTAAAAGCGAACGCTACAAAAATACTAGTGTTCATATTATGTGTTAAAAAATCATATCCTTCAATGTTTTGTTTCTAAAAGCATGCACTTTCAGTTAAAATATAATTCATAAGTTCTTATAGCACAATGCTCTTTGGCTTAATTGTGTCTATTGTGCGAGATGCAATAGAGCTTGTCATATTAAATCATAAATATGTGCTCTCATTAATGTACATTTACAGGCAGTGTGTGTGTTTGTCAACACTGAAAAGGCTAAGAGCAATCAAAGTAAATGAATATTGCCCATCTAGTTCCTATTATAACCACCACATTCAGCTCATTCCCTGCAAGATAATTCCCATTTTGTTTGCGTTTCTTAATTGTGTTGACTTTAAAGGAAGGTGCAGTAAGCTGACGGATACGATGGTACGCGGAATACTTAGAACCAGAACTCCGAGATGAACACATATACGTTGATGATGTTTTGTTGGGAGTTGCTGTTCAAGCGATTGCTCGTGGACAGTTTGAGCATGAAGCTCATGGGACCAATCAGGCGCTTCACCTGCCGCACCACCCCTAGAAGAGAGACAGAGGAACTGGGATTCAATATGGAGCATCATTCATTTCTGCGGTGTATATTGTTTCTTAAAACAAGACTGAAGGAGGGAAAAGTCACAACACATTCCAAGCTAGTGCCTATTGTTTTATGCTGTTTATAAAAAGATCATATTATTAGTATTGGAAAAAAACATATAAATACAGTTACAGTACATATTAAGCACCAAAACATGATCCTCATTTTGTTTTAGTAATATACTGTATCTTCATGAGTCAGCTTACTGTAACTGACTTTAGCAGAGAGTTACCGTACATAATCACTAGCCTACTATTTTTCAAAAGCAAGATTATCATTGTAATAACAACCATACATTTGGATTGTAAATTGTGTTGAAAGCAAGCTTTTTCAGGTACAGCAGGCATAATTGCCCATTAATCGGCCATTAACTGTGCTAGCTATTAGTTAGTAGCAATCAGGTGCCTAATCACATTGTTATTGCCAGGTATACTGAATAGTCCCATTACACTGCGAGTACTGGATGTTGCCCAGGAACCAATGTGGTTAAACATGCATAGTGGATGTATTAGCCTACTGTTCTGGTTGTTGAAATGGTATGTAGCTTTCTAGTTGTTGGTGAAGTTGATTTATTGAACTTGCGATGACTGTGATAGAGCTCTAGCACATATCCCATTGCCTGACCACCTTTCACATGTGCATGTCACATATACAGTATCTATGACACATACAGCTTATCCAGCTGTTAACAGGTCTGCAGACCACCGTCTTGTGACCAAGTGCATTGCTTCAGACGACGGCATGAAGCCTGTCAGAACCCTCCAGAGTCAGAGGGATCACAGTTTAATTCCTCCTTCTCTGCAGAGTCTTTATTTCCTTCAACCCTCTCCCCGTGGACAAGACACCCTCCGCCACGTAAAAACAGATGGGCTCATGAACACGGAGTAGATCAAATAAAAAGAACGACAACAACCACACAGCATAACGCAAAAACCAACCAATGGTTGGAATTGGCCATGGAATGGCCATGGAATTCGTTTGGGAGCTCCTTTCAAGTGAACATGCGATTACAGGGTGAAAAAAACAGCAGTGTTTATACAAGCTGTCAGCAGGCTTTTTCACCACAGAGGACTGGTGACATTTCAGCTCAGGCCTGTTTGAAATGGCATCTCTGGAGTGCAGTAAGCCAGTACAACCTCCACACTGTCGCCCTGTCATTGCCTCTCTCCCAGTTGTTTCCCTAGCCTTCACACATGCACTGAACGTCCATAAGGTTCAATAGCAAGCACAATAAGACAATCAGTGATTACACGGGACATTGTTCACTTGATATCCTCCCCTCATAATATCCTCCCTTTTGTCCATTGCTTTCCCTTCCTGAGGGGGGCCTGATGTTTGTGGCACCATCACTGTGGCCCACAAGGCTAAATGAGTCCCATGTGTTCGATGGTGGAGAGCAGTTGCAGTCACGCGATACAGCCATGGAGGCACTCTTCCAGGAATCCCATCTTTAACTGTGGAGTAACAACATATAGGAGCGTGTCTGCTTCTGCTGTTCTCTCACCGTCTCAAGTTCTCCATCTCTCTCTCTCTCTCTCTCTCTCTCTCTCTTTCTCACCCGCGCTCAGTTCCATCGTTGTGTGGCCGCTATAACAACTCCAGAAGATTCCAGTGATAAGCGCTTGGATGGCCGCGAAACGGGGCCCATTTCTGCCAGGGTTGCCCCCGTTGTTTGGTGTTATGGTTCTCTGTTGCGTAGTGACACTCCACGGAGAGCGAGACGAGGGTTTTATTGTTTCCAAAGCGTCAGCGCCATCCCAGAACCTCCGCTTGAACCCATCGACAGCAGCAGAAATGTTCCGAAAAATAAAGGACATGGAAAAAGAGATTGGAGTCGGAGTCTGAAAGGGGATTTTTAGGCCAATCAAGGTGACACATGTCTCGACCAATATAGGAGACACGTATTCCAGAAACATGCATGGATAATGGATGGTGAAGTGGAGATTCCTTACACTGTATCGAGAATAATATATATCATGTTACTTACACAGTATGTCAGCTATATGCCTCTCAACCAACTAGCCAGTCAGTAACATGGAGAGTAACCAGAGTTCAGAAGGTTCACAGTTTGCTAACTGGACTGATTCACAATCAGTTCACTGTGTTCAGTGTCAAACCAAACACTCAATGAAGATGAGCGAAACAATAAAATAACACTGAAAGAAGAGTTAGACAACCGCAGTCGGATGAGTTTCACTCAGGAAAAAGCATGTTTTATTGGGTTTCGAATCATAAATAGTACCTAATACCTATAGAGAATCAGCGTTCTTCATAACCAGGGTCAACTTTGGCAAAAGAACACTGCAAAAAGTTTTGAGCATGTTTCAGTGAACAAAATAATCTTACCTCATTAAACGATAAACAATAAAGATGACAGACAATAAAGTAAAACAGATGTTCCTATAAGGAATAAGTGGTCAGGAAAGGAGTTTGCATTATGTTTATCCCTACATTATTTTGTCTTACGTAAACTATACTGTAAGTAAGATTATTATCATCTTAAAATGGAAATAAAACAAAATATTACGAAGCACCTAGATATGAAATCTAAGTCAACTAAATGTAAGAAAGAACCATTAAAACTAAAAGGCATAAACTATAAATAACCTTGATCCATACCCAGCCCAAACACTGCTAATCATCAGACAATATTAAGCACATTATTGATATAAAAGGTACATTCACAAAATATACTGTATAAATGTGGAAAAGATTTACAGCCTTTCAGTCTGCAATAGAAGCGCATTTGTGGTGTTTAATTGTCATCTCAATATAATTTTGTATAATCACCCACTGCTGGAATATCTTAATGATCTCTTTATTAGCACATTAACTATGGGAGCTCTTGGGCCCTTGAAATACATCCCAGTTACATTATTGCATCACAACACAGAATAAAACACCGCATTCACCCAAAAACACAACACAGGTTTGATTCAACATCTTGTCATTGTTTTCTTTGGTTTGTTGCACAGCGTTGTGAGTGAAGCTAATTGTGCTATTACTACACAGAGGTACAGTGTCTGACTCTGAGACATGGAGCATGATGCCAATTCATTGCATTTGACCATTGGAAGCTTCTTTGGAATCCGTACATGGTGACATTATCTTTCCATGAGCTTCCTATCAAAACAGCGGCATCCCCTTCGAGAAAAATCATCCGCGGTGACAGCTAGACCTCAGCACAGTCAACACAAACCTGAGGTGAAACCACAACCGCATAATCAGGGTGAAGATTTCTCTCAGGCTGTGAAACAACCACATAACAGGTTGCCTCTGATTGACCACCATGCTACCATTACCTGCGATCCAAAGAACAAAAAACTGACAGTTTGTTCTGTAACTGGGCTACATGCTGATATCATGGACTGTGCGATTGTAGTTAATTAAGAGAGGGTTTGCGGTGTTCCACACAGAATGTCTTTCCATCCCAGTGAGGTAAATGCCCCAGGCGCTAGAGGTGATTCTGCCATCTCTAAATGCCACCATCAAACACACAGCTGCACATCTCTGCTGCCCCTGGAACATTCCACCACACCATAAAATAGGCCCGTAAGTAGAAAATAGCTCTAAATGCATGGTAGTAGAGCAGACACTGCCACAAAACAAAGTGAATCAAATGCCAGTGAGCATTTGTCATCCTCTATGGCCACGAGGGCTGCAATATTGAAGGGTGACATGTAAACAGTACAATTTCGGGGTTTTCTGGTTTCTACAACTCGGCGAGGAAATGTATGACAAAATCCAAAATGAGCGGGTTTAACACCAGAGACAAATGAAAAGTATGCATTGGCCTTACCATAGTATTGTATAATGACACGCTGAATGTGGCACGATGCATGCTTACTACAGTGAACCCACTGGAGGCAGGCCAGGTGGAGCTTTCATCGTTCCTTCTATATCATTGAGTTGTTCTTCGCCATGGACACAGTAAGGTACGGTTTAGTGTACACTGCTATCTGATGCTCTATGCTTCTTTAAAGTAGTGCCCACTGAGAACAATAGCAGGTCAAATGCTAACACGCCAAAAAGCTACTATAAGCTACTGAACTATTTTATAAATAAAGTCTGGCTAGTTATGCTTTCTAGAAGCAGCCAGAAGGATTGGTCTTAAAGTGTAAGGCATGGTGGCCCTTGGGGGCCCTTGTTGTGTTGAAGGCCTAGGTCACAGTTAGTCCTTTGGGCCAGGCTGTCTAAACAAAGGTCTGACCACTATAAAAGGCAGGCTGAAGACCTGCACACCCCTGCACTGCAAAGCCAGCTCGCGTGGCTTGATATTTTAAGGTCAATTAGCAATGAGCCATTGCTCCAGATCCAGCAAATGTCCTGTGGGTCTTTTACTGGACAGGTTGTCGTCTTAACATCGTCAAAAAAAAGAGAATGGTTAGTTCTTTTCTTGGTCCTTCTCTTTGACTTTTTTTTGTTTGGTGGTTGTCGGGTGAAGCAGCTGAGATGACAACACGCGACATTATCTCCACCACAACCTTTGCACTGGACTACCAGCAACCTTTCCGATCTTGAGCCCCATAACTAAGGAACAGAAAATAGCCTTTGCGATGTATTTACAAGGAATATGAAATTCTAACCTGCTGACTGAATTGAAATCCCTCAATTTGAGTACACGTAGATCTTCTGAAGCCTTGTGAAACCACATTTAGAACGCAGAGCGCTTACAGCATGCATATAGGTAAACAAACGTTAAGGTTGCAGTATGAGAATGAGTACCAATGACAATGAATAAAAATGAATGAATAAAAATAAAACATTAATCTTGGAATTTTAGAAAGCATAATCTAACCAAAAAACTGCTTTCCAGCTTCTTTATAGCAGGTTACGTGCATGTCTACTGTATGCACGTGCGTGTGCAAAGCGGGACACACTGGTGGAGACCACCAGCGGTACACTAATGGGTGGAAAGAGGCTGTGTTCATTAACCCTGCTAATCCTGTGTGGGAGTCACGGCTATTCCTCATGGACATGGTGCGCCCTGGTGGTCTGCTGTTGCCATGCCATGATTCACCCAAACGACAGCCCTCTCCAAGAGCTCAGGAGAGGCTTATCTCCTGTGCAACCATGCGGCCCGCGCTGCCAGAGCCACAAAAGGCTACGCGGCGCACGAAGCACCCATGTCTCGCACGGCGGGCCCACATTCCACCGGACGCTGTCGAAAAGCCTCCTCCCAATATAGGCCCAGTGTGTGCGCTCCATCCTTTATTCACACTGTCTGTCTTTCTGTCTGTCTGTATGTCTCACTGGCTGCCAGCAGTGTGCTAGTCGCGGTGCTAAAAGGCATTTATTGTAGGGTAGAAACCGTGGGAGCATATTTCTACCTGCTTTTATGAAGTGGATGGAATTTAGCTGTGGCGTCTCAGTCTTGCAGTCTGCCCAGGACTGTGAAAGACAGGGATGATTCATGAGGAGCGAATCCGAGGGAGATACAGTACAGGCTTGTAAATACTAGCGTGGTTACAGTATGTAGGCCTATTGCACGCTTATTTGAAGTAAAAGTTCCGTCTGTGCTTTGTTATGTGTTTATTGTAAGTGTGTGGGTATCTATGAGGATGATGTATGAACTGTAAAGGCCGCTGCATACTACCAAGTGCATGACCTAACGCAACGCGCAACAACTCGGACTGTTCCAAGCATACTTCACGAGTCGGCTATATCTGTATACAAAAAAGTGCTTTGAAATTAGCTATATTTATAACTGTGATTTATATATGCACACATTGTTTCCAGTGATTTGGTGTTACTAAGATATTTTCTAAAAATAAAAATATTTATATACGCCTAGAACATTCATTTGTGAGCTTAGTAGGATGTCCATTGCAGTCTGTACAGGCGTCACTCTGTCGCACATGCGCAGTCAACGTGCACAGAACATTTTGTAGGCGTTCCACGAACATAAGTATGCCAGGACCTTAAGAGGAACAACTCAAATATATAAACTTATGCTTGTATGATCCCCAAATTGGTTATCTGTTGTGTTACAGTAGGTTAGATCATTCAGCCACTCTATTGCACAGTGGCAGCATACAACCTGCACAAGTTTCACAGCAACTGTTGCTACTTTTGTGATGTGGATTGTACGCATCCACATCTGCTGCGAAAACATGCTTGTCTTGGCAAGTGGACATGCAGCTTATTATCAGGATGTGAATGAATGAGCCTTTATCTTGGATCATATGTATAATAACATTACCCTCTCAGCAACCAGAAGGAGGAGCCTTTGAGCAAGGCACTGTCTACTGTAGTTGCTCAAGCATTGCTTCCCATCTGATGTTGGAATCTTGTGTCTAAATCATTAGAAAGTATTTATTGTTGAGTTTGGATATGTGATTTAAGCGCAGACAAGAATGTCTATACATCAGATGGCCAACTAGACCATAATCATTAGCGTGTCACCTAAAATGGCACGATGCTCCATGAGTGTTTTCCACCAGTGTTATCAGGGGCAAGAGCTATCCATCCACATGCTAGTCATTCCATTATCAGCTCTGGTCAAACAGCCTGTCCCTCATCATCAATAGTGTCTGCAGTGTGTGTAATGCATTCCTCTACTGTTTGCATCTGCAAACATGGGTGAGCCATGTCAGAAATGTTGTGTTATCTCCCGTGTGCCTACCTGAAAGGGGATCTGTGTGGTCGCTTCTGGTTGTCATATGGGCGTGTGTATGTTTGTGTGCATGTGATATGTTCTGATCATGTTTTCCTATTTCTGAGGGCTGGGGTGTGTTTGCACAGATGTGTCAGGCTGTCGTCCAGATCAGACAACGCTGGAAAAACCAGTGATGGATTACCCAACAGTATGTGGTTCCTACTGTGTTTGATGCGCTGTGAACCCAATATGGTATCTGTGTGTTTGTGTGTGTGCCTCTCAACACTGGCCTGTAGTTACTGTATTCACGGAGTATGACTCTATAAAAACACATGTGAGGTTGTGTGGGTTTCATTTTTTGTAAGTCTGTATGTTTTTTGCACTCCGTGTACGTATGCTTTCAGTAATGATGGACAACGGGTGGGTCTGTGGGATTAACACATTGAGTCAGTCACTTTCAATAGAAAAGTCTATTTGTCAGACCAACTCATAAAAAATAATTTTCTCAAACTTTTGCAAAATGCAATGCGGACTCAAAATTGCCTCTTTTGTCTATTTCAAAGACAACATATGTGGCCAAAAATAATGCCCAGTGTTAGCTTGAGTCCAAGTTCATTAGTGGAGCCTTAATGTCTGCATTGGAAAGCATTGGAAATGTAAACTTCCCCAAGTGGAATGTCAGCTAGCCTAGGAGGGTAATTACTGCATGCAACACAATCACCGGCAGTACAGGCCACTGTATTAAAGATGGAGTCAGCGATTAGCTCACTGTGGGTGAGAGACACTTCACAGCAGGCAGAAAGTCTGCAAGAGCCCCTGGTTTTGGACATCTAACAAGCCACTGACTATGCAGGAGCGGCCTCCAACACACATACAAAGGCTGTGTATAGAAGTGTCTCCATACAAACAGGTCTTTCATGTGGTTGTGCATTAAAGTGCTCTAATGCGCGGCGAGACAGTGAGGCCTAGTGTGGGGAAACGGAACAATACGATTCCCCACATGAAGCGATGCGCCCAGGATTACTTCTGCTCTCTCTTTCATTCTCTTCTTCCACTGAACGTGCACACACAAACACACACATGCACACAGATGCACATGCGGAGAGAAACAGCGTAAGCTCAACACACAGCGTTTTTCCAAATATAATTATAATTCCTTCACTCAGGCGAGCCGTTGTTGGTCTACAATAAAAGGTACCTTATTTATGTGAAAGCAAGCCCAAATATAATCCCCGGCTCACTGTTCGTCTGCTGCGATGTCTGTATACAGAGGATTATACAGAGAGGAGTGTCTGACAAGCACTTATTGTAGGTGAGAGAGGAGCACGCACTTCTCAGTTTCAAACCAAAACATGAATGTTTTTGTAATGCTGGTCTCAACCACACGGGTGGTTCCAGAAACAAGTCATATGTGATGCAAATCACACCAACCACATCTTCTGTTATAAACTAAACAAGGCCTGCTGAAAGCTGGACATATAAACTACGTTTTAGTGTACTTGTGTGAATTTGCGTGCCTAAATAAGCAGACATCTGTTTCTCCGCAGCGTGCAGAAGAGGGACAATCGAACGCGGCCGGCAGGAGCCAATGACAATGACGTGTGCTCTCACTCCTTCCACTGTGTTTACACTCTCTCTTTCTCTCATCCCGTAAAGACAGATGTGTATACTGACAAGCCACCCCTTCATCCATCAGCACCAAAACTCTCCCCCTTCCACTGTGCCTGCATCGCAGCACACAACCAAAACACCCACCCCAGACAGGCTTAACAATGTGTCATCCTAGCGCCCACAACACCCTTATACCCCCCAACCCCCCTACTTGGGGCAGAGGCTCCCTTCAGCTCCTCCACAGGCATGCATGAAGGCTGGGGTCACCACCAATCTGCTGGATGGGGTGGGCTCCTACCCAAACATGTGTCGCTGTTACACACCGCCTGAGATCAAATCGGCTGCTCTGCTGGAACTAGAGCAAGACAAGGCAGGGACATGTATGCTGGTTCCTTCAACGGCTGACGTGCGCCAGGACATGCTTGTGAATGCGTGTACGCTATTCCCCTCGGCTGTGGGTTCACCGTCAGAGCAGCCCCGGCGGTGGTTGGATGGATTAAATGGGGCCTTCTCTAGCCGCCACTACAGAAGGAAAAGTGATGCCAAATGTCGGGGGAGGCAGAATCAGCCGCTCGCTGCTTGTGAAACGACCAACCAGAGAACATCTTTCATGAGGAGACATAAACCCCCCCCCCCCCCCCCCACATGACCACGATGGCAGTGACATGCCATTATGGGCTACACTTATGTCAGGGATTTCTACCCATTTTAAATGCCTTTGCTTTTGCACCCCCCTCAACTCCCATCTCACAAACATGTACATGTGGTTTGTGGAAACAGGCGAAGAAGAAGAAATTCATAATGAGAAATTAGGTCCCAAACCCGTCTCCTTTGTCAAGAAGCTAATTTAATTTCCAGCCCCTGTGGCTGGGAAGAGGGGGGGGGGGGGGGGGTTGAAGGGGTGATACTGCATGGTTGGCTGGTATTGTACTGTATGTCTCATCCATATTACCCATAATCCCACCACCCCAAGCCCAACCCCATTGCCTCAGACTCTGCTCACCAACATAAAATCCGTTCTCCACCCGCCTGATGATGTCGAAGGCGTTCTGCATGTTGCCATCCACGATGTCAAACTTGACGTCGAACTGATATAAGCCATAGGCTGGCACGCTGGTTTTCAGGAAAACTGTCTCTGTTGGAAGACAGCCAAACAGTCAATTCCAACAGTATAAATAGCACCATCTACAGGTTAAACACGTGCTATTGCAAATGGATTGGCTCACCAGGTCAGTGCGTTTGCATTTGACATCACTGTGTCCTGATGTGCCATGCACAAGTTTTAAACCTGCAGATGGTGATTTCTAAGTTTCATTTGAATTCTTGGTTACTCGCTATCCACCCCTACTGTATAATTACACTTGGATTATATCCTAAGGCCCATGCCAAGACACATAAAACAATAAAACGTGAAACAGGGGCGATCTGTGTTTACCATTGAAAGGGTCGTGGGAAGGTTAAGGTTTTTGAATAGGACTGTTCAGTTGTGGGGCCCTGAAGTTTTATTCACCACAACTCGGATCTTATGAGAAACGACAAGAGCTTAACTCCTTGTGACGTTAAGCATGAGCGTGTCTGGGACACGCACTGTATGCAGGCCAATAGATGCTTGTCAGTTGGTGCTGTCTGTGTGTGATTACAGTGGTTATTCATGTCCAACCAGCATGGCAAATATTCTCTGGTGAAGGGCTAGCCAGGGCTAGGTTGGAGGACATCATGGAATTGCTCATTTGGGGTCAGAGATACTGACAAGTGCGACAAAATGCATATTGGACCTCAGAGATTATGAAAGATGAAATAGCACTACAGATACAAACAATGCTTGGAAGCTACACTGTCACTGAAAGACCACAAGTCATCGCACTCTTTAAATGTGTCCATTTCCATGAATGTATTGTTACAAAATGAGCCCATTGCTCAGATGCAGTAAATACATTCAAAGAATGAAGCCACAGAAACAACCCCCCCCCACCCCCCCACCAATAATAGCATAGATAGTTTGTTAATTCCAGGAACAGCTTTATGAAAACCTTTGACCTAAAACTTGACCTACCCTCTGGCCTCGGGAAGTCCCTGTAGGTGGGCAGAGAGATGACCGTGTGTGAGATGGACTGAACAGGGTCCAGAACACAGGCGATATCTTTGGGAAGGCAGGATTTCAGACAACGAATAATTTCAGAGTGCTCCAGTCTTGCCGGCCTGCAGCAAAGAACACACACAGACACACATACACACGGCCTCTGACCTTTAGTCAAATCAATAGGGCACTCTGAAGTCACCTGATTCAGCATTTGCAATGCACAAAAGACTGCGTGCTGTACTGTAGCAGTAAGCATCGAAAACAACCAATCGCTGTGTGGCGTGGAAGAATAATAAAGGCTTGTGGAGAGTGACACAACCATTGATGGTTTTGTGATGCACCTCTTCAAGTGAATTACTACACTTCCAGAGAACCTGCTCAGGAAAATATTTGGATTTGCTGAGCATCCCGGCTAAACATCAGATAATCTGTGGAGGAGGATTTATGGGGGAAGGGAGTGTTCTAAAAAGACTCTAAATTGTGAGCAACATGACGAGACAACTCCCCAGACTCTCCCCCGGGCTGCTCTTATCCTATTATTTAGGACTTTGTTTATACCACAGCCTAATCAGTGACAGGTTGGGGGGGGAGAATTGCCGTTGGCTGCTCGAGCTAATGCCACCTGAAACATCACTACTCACTACCTGTCCGGTCAGTAGGACTTCCAGGGAGGTCTCTAAGCCATTTACAACTCTATACATCAAGTGTTCATTTTGAAATGGCAGACAAGCTCTCTGTCATGAGGAAGACTAGACTAGACATACCGAAATGAAAGCCTCAATTGTTAAGTTCAAACTTTCTCTTTCTCTTTCAAAAAAAAAAAAGAGTATATGATCAGCACAGGTTTATATTGGGTTATAAAAACAGCAAAGCAGGCCATGTATAGGTCCGGTTAATGTGCATGGCGGCCTATATAGTATTAGCCACATCGTGAGTCATGAGCTGTGGATCTCTGGCTTGCCTCAGGGGACCTATAGGCTATAGCTCAAAGCCCAGTCTAGGCTTGGGTTGCAGTGAGCCTTTCATGGACAGTGTGGAGAGAGGCCCCTGACAAAGAGTCAAGCCACCGCTGGGTAGGGGCTTGTAATTAGCAATTAGCGGGTGTGTCCAAGTTTTGCTTTGGCCTAGGCCAAAGCCACAAAATGTTCTCCTAGTTTACCTCGGCCTGAGCTGAGAGAGAGAGAGAGAGAGAGAGAGAGAGAGAGAGAGAGAGAGAGAGAGAGAGAGAGAGACAAGTGTGACAGAACTGCAGAGTTTATGTATGAGGTTTACTGGTAATAACCTTCCCCCTCACACACAAACAGGCACTTCAAAGTATGGGTAACAAGTGGAAAGCTCATTTTAGTGTGTGTGTGTGTGTATGTACAGTACAGTTTAGTATAAGTCAAAACGTGTCAAATATATACAGTTTATATTAAGTCAACGTTTCAATGAATATGCTATATGTGTTTATGTGGACAAAAGCATTATGTACTGTATATTTGCATTATATTAATGATGCATTTGGTATGCCTACACACATGCACACACTCTCATCTCTCATGGCACAGTCCATTAGGAAAAAAAGCCCCCAATAATTTTTGCCCAAAAAGAAAAACAGACATTCTGGCTGAAAATCCTCTGGTCAAGCGCGAGGCCCTTATATTTTTTTGGTAATTATTATTTATAGTCGGCACATTGATAACGCCCCAACACAAACACTGCAGGGCATCATTCATTTTGCACGCGGTGATGTTGCTCTACCGCAAAATTGTTCAGACCACCGTCCAGAGCCCAGAACCCCATAACTCAATGTCAAAGGGGAGGAAAAAACCTTCCGCGTGCCACCGTTTTCCTATTTCAAAGATATCCCCATCAGGGAGCAAATGTATCTGTACTTGCCTTGACAGCTCAGGACAGAGGGACCCTATGACATCTGAATTTACAGTTATTATAAGCCACAGCATAGGGCTAGCCACCACACAGCATGTCAAACTATTTATACTCTCTCCTGAAGCTGTGTATTTTCCTCTGTTCTACCTCTTCTGCATCCCATCGCGTGTCACTTACTCTAGGCCTAGTTTGGATTATCTGTCTGCTTTGGGGTTTACACCCGCACTACGCCACAGTGGAAACCTGTGCATTTCACATTAGGACTAAAATATAATAGGATCTGGAGAGGAATGTTGGAAAAAGTGCTGCCAGATAGAGACGTATGTGTGGTGCAAAGTATCTGACAGCTAAGAAACGGGTGTGCTAATGTTATCTTAAATATCTGCAATGCTTCGAATGGGATGGCAAAGTGGAGATTTCTTTTTTCTTTTTTTTTATGAGACCATAGAGAAGAGAGTAATTTGAAACTACATAGTTAAGTTTTCATGCTTCTGTGATTTGGCCCCAAATTCCAACTGGTCTCTCTCTTATATTAGATTTATCCCAGCAATGAGCTATTATCAGGAAGTAGATCTGAATTAAACATGTGTTATTTCTATTACAAATTTAATAGAAAACTGGTCATCCATCATACAGTATAGACCATAAAATACTGTTAAATGACTGTATCATGCAACAATCATTACATTTCAGTCAATCATTGGCTTTGGACAGTAATATTGTTTGACATACCCTGACCTAGATCGCCACCTAGCGGCTAATACACTATTTAAAAAAAAAATACATTCAACTGGACCGTATATAGACTGGAAGTCTATATACGAAAACAAAATAAGAACATAAGTACTAAAAAGTAAAACACGCACGTAATAAAATATGTTATAGTTGAATATATGCTACAGTTCTAAAAAGGTGTGCTCGATGTTTATTGTATTCGCTAAGTATCCCCTTGTAAAACCCATGTGACATTTCTTCCCGAAACACACCACAACAACACAAGTGGTGTTGAGAGCTGTAGCCACCAGCCTACAGGAGCCGTGTTGAAACCATGACGACTATACGGCTGAACCTGGCACATGCAGTAGCAGCCCCAGTGTTCACTCCAACAGGGGATTGTATGGCACAGGGGGCTCCTCCTGGGCCACAAACACCTGTACTTTAGCCAGGTAGGTGCTAAGCGTGCCATAGCGACGCAGCCTCATCTCCAGAGACAGCTCAAAGTCCTGCGGTGTGTCAACGGGACGCGCCACCGACATGATGCCGCCCGTGGCCACCTGCTCCGTACTGAAGAAACCCCCCTCGTTGCCGGCGACGATGGTGACGTGGACGTCGTCGCCGGGCGCGGCGTGGGAGGGGCCCATGCGGAAGAAGTTGGTGTGGACGGGGATGTCGGTGGTGAACGTGAGGTGGTAGTGGGTTATTCTCAGCGGCAAGGCCAGGCACTCGCTAGACTCATCGCAAAGCAAGCGCTCACATCGACTGTAAACAGAGAGGACAGAAGGAGAGGGCCCAGGACAAGACAGGCCAGAACAGGCAGAGAGAGAGAGAGAGAGAGAGAGAGAGAGAGAGAGAGAGAGAGAGAGAGAGAGAGAGAGAGACTGTGTGTGTG
>JAODUH010016177.1:8114-23564 GCA_027564835.1 Typhlichthys subterraneus | reverse complement strand
TCTGTCTGTCTGTCTGTCTGTCTGTCTTGAGCTGCCATCCGCTCTCTGGAGAGTTGAGAGGCCATTTGAAGGGCAAAGCTGAACCGGATAGAAGAACGCTGTCATATAAAGTTTTGTCTTCACACAGCTGCTGTGGCCATCAATGTGATTCATATCATGTATGACTACAGTACAAATGATTTTGAAATATAATAATATGTTGTTGTCATATAGGTCTACAGAAGTGCATAGAGAGAATGGAGACTGATTCAAATGTAATCTAAAGATTCACTTTTTAACAGGTTTAACCAACATATGAAATATGGACATTTTATTTTCTATGGGTTTTCTGTCTTGAAAGTTTCCGTGGCATTAAGACAATCTAAATGTAATTACCCAGGATGAACCTATAACATACAATAACTGCAGAGATCTTTCATATGATTGGATTTGGACAAGCCCAAAATCCAATTTGCGCCTTGCGCTTTATAGACTGTGCACTTATATCATTAAAATAGAGCCCTTTAACTCTAAACGTATTGATATGCATGATCTGATGCTTTGTTGTTTTTTATGTTTTCTTTCTTTAGCAAATTATTATTGCCAAGATGTTGATAAATCTGATAAAGTGCTATGCAGTGTTACGTTGTATTAAAGTGTCCTATGTGACATTTTCTGCCACTAGATGTCACTAAGACCCAGGATGTTATTAGACCAACACAAAAGCTTTGTCAGCCACACACCAACACATGAATTAGCATACTGGACTATACAAATAATATAGGAGCTCACACACACACGTTTGTTTTCATAGCTGGTCTGAGTGCTAACATTGTTTGTGACTGGATTAGTTGACATGAATGAATTAGTTGACATGACTCCAGGCAGTTTGCGTGCTTCTCCTCTTCACAACATGCTAGTCGGGAATAACATGAGGCACCCTCTGCTGGTGTGATGTAAGCAACTGCACCCTGTAGCCCCATGAAACATTCTTATGCAGCAGCGGGATTTGTGGCAGATGCTGTTTTATTGTGCAGCAATATACATGTCTTTTATCTTCTGTTCTCTTCTATTTCCCGAGGGTTTTATAAGTATTTGTAATCTCTTTATGCCCTGAGTGCTCTCTTTTAGACCAGAGCGAGACTGCTATAGTATGAAATCTGCTCTCTGTTATTCCTACAGACAAGCTTTTCTTTTATTTTATAGCCTTTGAAATTGATGCAGGAGACAGTAAATGTTTCTAGGAATTCTAGTTTAGTGGCAAGATGGCCTAATACAATTAATCAAGCACAACTCACCTTGTCAAAGATGATACTTTCATTTCCATAATATTGAATATGCAAAAATGGCTGCTTCAATCACTAAAAGCATCATCTGCAGCTGGTTGGCGAAACCATACTGTATGACCGATGTGTCAGAAAGGATGCATAATTGCAAAGCACACACAAACTTGGTACTGCTCACCTGGAGAAAAGCCCTGGTACAAATGTCTGGACAGCTCCCCCTATAGACCAGCTGGTAGCATCACAGGCAGTTATACTGTGAAGTGTTTATTTTAGTTCTCTTGGATAAACATCCGCCTGAGTCCATGCTCTCTCACGAGGGTGTGTATGCATTTGACGTCATCTGTATCTCTGTGGTGGGGATCATTTATGAAGACAAACTTTGTGTGTTCTAATTCAAGTATTTGCTAGAAGACGTTTGCAAAGGAGCTCTGTGTTTCTGCATGAAACAGGCTGCAGGAGGTAGGGTGGAGAATGGTACCAGTACATGTAGGAGGAGGAGTAGAGATCGATGTACAAGCCACTCAAGTGCTCTTATTCAGTTTCAAACACAGTGTCTTTAAAACAAAAAACTAAACAGCAGAACATCAAGGAATGTACCTTGAAGGGGACAATATTAATATTTGCATGTTGGACACACTCATGTTCATCCAACTTCAACAGACAGATGTTGCCAGAGGAGAATGTGAGGCATAATGGATAATGAGGTCGGGAGTCTGCTTTAATGTACTCTGGGTAATTGTGAAGTCAGCTCCTTTTCCAAGCCTTATGTTGCTTCATTACCTCAGAGAAGACGCATCCACATTTTAGATTAGGTTTTACCCCTTTTGGCACCAACTGAACAAAAATACTAGTTATAAAGCTGAAGGAGTAGAAGAGAGGGAGAGAGGGAGAGTAATGGAAAGCACATGCAAAATACATTGAAAGATGAAGATATTTGGACAGTCTGGTAAAATGATGCAAGCAAATTATTAGTACAGCCAGTACCCAATCAGATGTAACCAATCAGAAGCAAGATGGCATTCTCTATGTCAGGAAACTGTTATGGGCCAGGGACCCTTGCAGATGAGAAGTCAGTCATTCTTGCTAACTTCAAGCTCGAATCAAAACAGATTGTTCCGTGGTCCTCCGCATGGCCACATCACACGTCGAAATGCATTGTGAAGCAAAGTGTAGTGCTACGACTTGCTACGACAAAGTGGCGAACACAGCACCTTGTTTGTGTTAATATTTTTGGAGCCAGGGCTGTGTAGAAGTATCATATTATTACGGGGGGCCGCTGTTTTGATTTGAGCTCGAAGTGAACAAGAATGACTGACCCTGCCTTTAAGCATTATGTTCAGAGACATTATATAAGACTATAAGGACTTTGATATGCTTTCTACTATATTTATAAATCATATTTTCTCAATTTAGCTGATGATTTTGTCTGACTGTATTTCTCATATACTGTATAAATAGACAAACCCTCTGTGACATCACCCATAGCTTTTCTCAAGAACGTATTTGAACACCGCTGTGTGCTGGCTCTGGCCATCGCCATCATTGCAGTACCTCACTCGGCCTGTTACCCCCACCCCATATGCCCCCTATTCATTATAATGGAAAAATGCATGGCTAAATGATGGTTAAACTGAGGAGTTATAAAGAAAATCACCTTTGGCATGAACAGACTTGTGTGGCATCCCAGCCACTCGTCACTGTGCTACGATCCGACCACTAAGGGGCGCCATATGTGAAGGGTTCTATATGTCGGCTACATTCCTCACACATTCCTCACTAATAGTTAATATATCAAGCTACCTAGCAGCTAAAAGCATTCTCCCTTAACCTTCGCTATTTTGGAACTTCTCCTCCTTCACAGTTCACTCAAAACTCTCTCTCTCTCCCCCCTCCCCTTTTCTGTCCGGCTGTAGGGGTGTGTTTGGTGCTGGGCTGCCTGATCTACCCTGACGGCTGGGACAGTGACGCGGTGCGGCGGATGTGCGGCGAGCAGACAGACAAGTACAGCCTGGGAGCGTGCTCCGTCCGCTGGGCCTACATCCTGGCCATCATGGGGATCCTGGACGCCCTCATCCTCTCCTTTCTGGCCTTCGTCTTGGGGAACCGGCAGGACGGCCTCATGACTGAGGAGCTGCTAGCCGAGAGCAAGGGTGAGACGGCTTAGGTACTGGAAATGGGAATGCAGAGCCATGTAAAGAGAGTAGCGTCATCTCCATTTTGCTCCAATTGACCTTTTTTTTCTCCGCAATGGCGGATCGTGGAACAGTTCCCGGAAGTTAGACGCAAATACTAAAAGTACCATATAAATTATATTGTAAATGTAAATCAGTGAATTTATTTACTACTAATTACCAAAAAATTAAGATAAATAAAGTATCTGTATACAGGTACAGTATATTGATTTAAATTTCCCATCAAGCACTTCCTGGAACTGTTTTGACTTTGACAACTATATGACCATTTTTTTCTTTTCTTTTATCTGCTCTATATCCTGCCGACTTAGAAGGAGGGAATGCTTAACCTAGTTCGTAGGTAAGTCATGAAAAAGATGTTATTCATTATTTCAGAATAATACATTTAGCCGTTAATGTATTCCCTGTAGTGAAGTTCCTTATGAAACGCATCACACACAATGTAAGCCTTGTACGATTTGAATGCATGAAGCATGAAAATGTAATATATGTCCAGGCTAGTTTTTTGTTCTCTTATTGTCTCGCTGTCTCAGGCCACTCAATTTCCATGTGTTTGTGTTCACAATGTTTCAAACTCTTTTCAAGCATCTCAAAAGGAAGCTAGCAGAGTTTTGTGGAGACGAATACATCCGTTCTATGGAACCAGTCAGCTAGCCAACCAACAAACCAACCCACCAGCCAGGCAGGCCGCTTGCCTTTCACTATACCAACAACATCCCAGTGTAACCTGTCCCCGACTACATCTCTCCTGCTCACGATGCCTGTCATTGTGTCCCGGCTTCTCCCTAGCACCTAGAATCCATTGTGTCTACAATGATAACCCTTGCACAGCAGAAGAGCATAGACCATGTCAGGGGCAAAGACTGTTAACGCCCCATGAAGAAGAGTAGACTACCCACTACCTATCTTAAACGGCACAGGGTTCAAATGCTGTACACTCTCTAGCACAGATCAAGAAAGAGACAAGCATAACAGACACAAGCAAACACACACACACACACACACACACACACACACACGCAAACATTTATGTACACAAATACACATACAAAAGAGCTGTAACTCTGTAATTACAAATATTCCACTATGTTAACACTTTGATATACTGTATGTACCACCGCCTGAATTACTGTCATGTTTTATTTGTGAAAAGTGAAACTGCTCATTCTCATAAAATATTGGGTTACTGTAACTTTATTGTCTTTTACATGTAAACTATAAAAAATGTTACGCTTCTTCTTTGCTCATGATCACAGTTTACTTCATTTACTAGAACAGATGCAAAAGCTTGTTTTCTACAGTAAATACTGTATCATGGATTTTAATACAACAACAACAAAAAAATATATATATAACTACTTGGCTAAAATATGTACAGTGAGTATTAAAAATGTTGTTCAATCATTAAGTAGATTCATTCAATGTCCCGATAGCTACCTTTGAACAGAGCTTATGTTTGAAAAGAATCTTAATATTTTGTAGTTTGTTTTATCTTCACTGTGACTGAGGGGTGGGTGGGTCTGTACTCTCCAAAACTGTAGCTGCTGTATGAATGTGTTTGACGACTGTGTGCGCGTGTGTATGTGTGTGTTTGAGCAGAACAGTGTGTGTATGTTCTCTATGTGTGTGCGCGACCGTGCACTAACGAGCAGATATATATGTACAATATTTTGTTAGGCTAATGAACCAATATCCAGTTGTCCCATTGTGTACCCCCATTTCTTATTATATGTTGTGGGACATGCAGGGTAATACATGTATGGTGCTGGAGGGGTGAGTGACAAATAGTGGTTAGTATATTGAAGGACCTGTCCCTTCCTCACTTGTAACTGTGTAAATAGATATCCTCCACCAAACGTTTAGAGAATCTTGAGGTTAAATAATGACAATAACATAATAAGATTATATGAATAGACTAATAAAGGTTTTCACTGTCTCTTACTGACTCGTCATGCTTTTGTTCCGATTTAGTAATCTCAAGATGGTTGTGAAACGATGAGCACAAATAGAAGATGGTCTGTACTGTTTCTAGGCTTTACAAGATTGATTAAATTCAAAAGTATTTCATTTTAGAAAATAGTAAGACATGTTATAAAGTGGTACAAGACAGCACATGTAACAATGTTCGCTTCACGCTATTTGAGACGAGCTACAGTGACCAACAGACATGTTTAGGTAAAGACAGTCACATTATTGCTCTCGGTCAGAGCTCTACGTGGCATGCGAACATGTTAGCCCGTCCTGGGTGGACTTCACTCGGACTCAATATCGGATCTTTCTCGGGCCGGCATCATAGGCACTGGGTGCGCTAGCTAAAGAGGCTAAAAACAGCTAGCGTCTCTAGACGTTACGACAGAAGTAATCCTGTGCCTTTAAGAGCAGCGCTGGGAGGGATTAGTTGCGTACAATTCAAACAGTTTACTCCTCCTTTTAGTATGTTTGTCATTTCAGGAACAAAATGGGGGCCTCGTTGGATACGCCAGCACAATGTCCCTTGTGCAAAGAGTTAATTAGTAATCCGATCGTTTTGAAGTGCAAGCATAGTTTTTGTGAACGCTGTATAGGAGATTTATGGAGCGTTTACCCCAGCGGACCGTATCATTGTCCTAATTGGAAATGTACCACAGTGTACAAGACTCTTCCTTTTGACAGGCCGTCTTCTCCGAGTCATCGTGAGGAAACTAGCAGCAATGCAGGTGAGTTTGTACAATTGGCCTAGGTCTACCAGAGACAGACGTGTGTGGTAGGCCCTACACACACTGGCTATTGTGAGTCATTAAGCCGTTCCAGATGCTTAATAATGCCGTAGGCTATTAACTAATTGTCAAATAGCAGCTGTAATAGATGAACAAGAGAGATATACATTTATTTTTTACATATTTCACTTATAGGTGCATCTAATAAGAGACAAACGGGGGGTATTCTTGGTAAGAGAAAGGCCAGTACACCTGTCCCAGAGCAACAGCCTGCCGCTAAACGGACAGTGGTGGATCCCGCCCCCCAGGAGCCGTCTACCGGTAATGCAAGAGAAACTTCCCAGGTCTCCCAGCAGCAAACTGATGCGGGGTTGTTGCTAGTGAAGGAAGATGCATCGACATCAGCACAATCTGTTACTGACACAGAACTCCTGTCCAGCGATGGTTCCTCAGTCATGGATGAAGCTGAACCTGGAGAAAAGCCAAATGATGCTCCGTTTGAACCCGCCTCAACATCACGTGACTCAGACATCTCCAGTGAAGTGGATATATGCGACGCCCTCCCGCAAACTCCAACAAAAGCCACACAACCGACAGGAGCTCCCTCATCCTCACTGACCAAGACGAATCCGCTTCCAAAAGTTTCGAATCGGCTTCCTTCAGTTTCGAGTGCAATTCCTCTACCTCTAGGAAACAGCTGGACACATCCATGGCTCGCCAAATCTCCAGTAGTCCCCCCTTCCTCCCTTCCCCCCTCTTCCCCCTTTAAGCGTGTAGCATTTCCCCCCAGTGGCACCAACCCGTGCCCTGTGCCCTGCCACTACTGCATCAGCCCTGGGCAACAGTCAGCTGTCAAGACGTGCCTGGTGTGTGGGGCGTCCATGTGTAACGAGCACCTCCGGCCCCACCTGGAGTCGCCAGTGTTCCGGAGCCACGCCCTGGTGGCTCCCATGGACGACATCTCCGCCTGGAGGTGCCAGGAGCATCAGGAGATGAACCGCATCTTCTGCCGCCAGTGTGCGGTGTGTGTGTGCACGGTGTGCACGGTCATCGGCTCCCACCGCGATCACGACTGCATCAGCATCAGGGAGGCCGAGGCAGACCTCAGGGTAAGAGGCTGGCTGGCTGCAGCTAACTGTATAATGTTGCTGCTGATATCAATGAAATGCATGTAGGCCAATGAGCCGCTCATTATGGAAGCAGTCAGTCGTCCCACCCTAGCATGCCAGTCATGCTTAGTTTGCACCTGCCCAAACACTCCTGAGCAGAGCTCTCACCAGAAATATGAGCTGCTGCTGTCTTTCTCTTTTCTCTTTAGTCCTTTTCAAAGGTTGGCCAAGTTACAGAACCGCCCTGGAGTTAATGTGATTTTAACCTGAGCGAGTTATTGTGAGTCATTGCAGAACTAGCTGTGTCGGATAGCCCAGTCCTTTTCACAATGAACAGGAAACACTGATGTGTGAGCGCTTTGTTTTTGAATGTGTTTTGTGTTACATGCTTCCCTCCAGAGGAACCTGAAGGGGGAGATTAATCAGCTGCAGGAAAATGAAAAAGCAGTTATCAGCAGAATCTCTGAACTCACCCAGAAGAAACAAGAGTTTAAAGTAAGCTTGTCCGTTTATTTAAATAACTATAAATTAGATTATACACAGTATAATGAATTAGAATTGTACCAACCATTTATGCTATCATTGCAAGATCAGAGTATATTTAAAGGTGATGGGAGTTTTTTGTTTTACATTCATCAAATATCCATGTGTGGAATCGCATTATATGGCTGCTTATTTTAATGTCCGCACACTGCTCCATAGGTGGTGTTGGACGAGGCGCGTTCAGGCGTGCAGCAGCAGTACGTTGCCATGAGACAGGCCCTGGAGCAGGAGGAGCAGTCAGCCCTGCAGTGTGTGACCCAGGAGGAGAGCAGGGCTGTGGGCAGCCTGGAGGGCCAACTCAGCCAGCTGAAGGACTCGCTGGTCTCCATCCAGAAGGGCCTCAATACCCTGGAAGGCCTGGCTGATGCCAAGGGGGACCAACTGATCCAGGAACAGGCTTTCATCATGGTGAGCTTTGTTTTTGGAGGTCTAGCTTTAAAGCTACAGTCAGCGATTTGTAAGCTAATACATGTTGATCAAATTCAGCTAATATCTCCTCGCAGTACTCTAGCTGCCTGTTATATAAATATAATTAAATATAATCTGGTGTCTTCTACACAACCAAATGTATGCAGACTGCACACAACAACAATATCCTAGCCTTGGCAATATGTTTCCAATGTGTGAGTTAGGGCTGTAAGGGCTGCGTACACATGCGTTGTGTTACGAAAGTGTTGTAAGCACAACAATATAGAAATGCGTTTTCTGTATTTATGTAACACAATATGTGTCATTTATGTGTTTCTCGATGCATAGCTTGCGTAGACCATGAAACTGTCCTAAAATACATGTATGTTATTCTTTTTTTTCTTTTTTTGCTGACAGGAATACAGCAAGATGCACCAAATGTAAGTGGTTTTTTTTTTCTTCAAAACCCTTTCAAGTCTTTTCGGATATTTCAGAAAATATACAAACACACACCGTGAAATTGTCTACTGTACAACAATCAGTCAATCACCCAAAACCCTGCTGTCAAGTAAGTACTGTAGGTCCAAGTAAAAACTATCTGTAATTATGAAATGATCTGCGACACAATCGTATCTTGTTTATCCATTCTGTCCTCAATAAGCAGCAGGGCCACAGCACGTGCGTTCCTCTCCTGCTATGTTTTCCTCTTCTCCTCTCTGCCAGGTTGAGTGACATGGAGACCTCCGTTGGCCAGCTGGAGGCGCCAGAGGAACTGGACCATGGGAGGCTCAGCTGTCTGCAGAAGTGGACAGAGAAGCGTCTGGACACAGTGGTCATCTCTCTGCCAGACAGAGACCCCTACAGACTGCTCTGTAATTATCCATGGTTTCCTCTTCGTCACTTGTTTGCAGCAGCGTAGACAAATACCAGTAGAACTTAATTTAAAATGTACGTTTAAATAGCAGCGATGCTTGAATAGGTTATTAAAGGCATAGTAAGCTAATTGTAGACACATTTCAGTCAAACTCGACTAATATCTCATCATATTTCACTACAGTATTGGCTCCGCCAATAGGAACACAAGTGGCAAACACCACACACTACAACAAAGCTCTTTGCTTCGCAATGCGTCTCAATGTGTGGGGCGGAGCTCGTTTTGACGTGAGCATAGAAGTTAACAAGCGTTCTGGAGAATGACTAACCCTGCCTTTATCTTCTGTCTCCATTCAGATGGGACCGTCTCTTCCCTGGATCCAGACACAGCCCACCCCAGACTGCTGCTGTCCAAGGACAACAGGGTGGTGTCTTACAGCGAGGCCCAGCTGGCCTACCCGGAGCACGAGGCTCGGTTCAGCTCATTCCCCCAGGTTCTTGCTTCTCGCGCCATGGAGGCCGGCCGCTGGTACTGGGAGGTGCATGTGCGTTTGGACGACGGGCGCTGGAAGGTGGGCTTGTCTCAAGCACAGCTCGCCAGGAAAGGCCAGAGAGACTGCTGTCGCCTGGGCTTCAACCCCTTCTCCTGGTGCCTGGCGTGTGACCGGGGTAAGCTGGAGGCCCTGCACGATAAGGTGGCTGTTTCAGTGGCCACAGAGGGGCTGGAACGAGTGGGGATTTTCCTGGACTTTAATGAAGGCATGCTGTCATTCTTTAATGTGACACCAGGGGGCAGTCTCAACTTGCTTCATCGTTACAGACATGTGTTTGTTGAGCCGCTTTACCCTGCTTTGTCTGTGTCTAAAACACAGCTGAGCATCTGTGATCTGTTTGAAATGTCGTAAACATAAATGTTTTTTGTTTTTGCTTTGATTTTTTTTTTAAAAACTGTCTCTTTGTACTTCTTTTGTACATTTTAATCTCATGGATTTATAACCAGTGCCAGTTTCAAACAGACTGTGATTATCATGTGGTTTTAATGTGATTTAAATGATCAGGATTTAAAAAATAGTTTATTAGGTCATAGATCAGATTTAATAGATAATTCTGAAAGTGCAGCATATGCCATTATATTTTACTGCTAAAATTGCATTGTGGTATAATTTTACACTTCTTCAAATTCCATTTTAAAACTTTTTACATTTACAGCAGATATTTACTATTTGAAATGTTTGATGCATTCAGTCATTTACCTTGTACAATGTAATTGTCTGTCTACATTTAATAAACTAATGCTAAATATTTGGTTTAAAATTGTATTTTACAATCGCTGCTCTTTTAACATGATGCATGCAACATAAGATGCACTTGGAAACACCATGTGGATGAGTTGTGGAGCACCTGATTCACACTGCCACTGTCCTCTGATGACGGGTGACAGGTAATGTGTCGGTAAATGTACACCCTTACAGCCCTTGTAGCACATTACTGACAGCAAGCACCACACACTATGGAACAGCAACTAATATAACTAGCGCTTTATTAATGGTCCCCCTCTTTGGCAAATGCAAGGCTAATGCATTCTGAATGGTGATTTGTGGCTGACTGTCGCTGTGAAATCCAAGTGGTTGTTACATGAACCTTGTGGGAGCTCAAAACAGTGCCAGCTGGTAAGGCATTGACAGTTGGGAAATAGCTCCGTGTTGCTCAAATTAGTTACCATAATGTACTCGTACACAAGTATTGTAGATCTGAACAGGAGCTTTTGGAATGGTGAGCTGGTTAAAAGGCATCTGGAATTATAGTTTATTATTGAAATATAACATGAGCCTGAACAACAAAGTGTTCTTGGCATTCATTTTGGCCGACACTTTGACAAACTGGTTGTAAAGCTTGATGTATTGCAGGGAGGCACATTGGTAGTGTACTGCCTTTATATGTTTAATGCCTTTCTATTAGTGCCTGTGTCATTTGAAGTTAAATCATTGTAATTGTTAAATGATGGCATATGTGTGATTTATGTATACTGTATATATTGCATGTTTAGAGGGCAACTGATACTTGATTTTTACATTTGATAGTGATATTTGGGAGTAGGATATACTGTATATTATTATCCTACTCCCCAATATCACTCAAGTATCAGTTCAGTGTCCCTCTGTCTAAACAACATGCATGCAACATATGTTCCTATTCTATATGACTCTGTGAGCACCCAGACTTGAGGAGGCTTTTAGCCTTTAGATGAAAGCCTTTCAAGTCATTACTCACGCAGAAAAACCTGAAGTGGACATGATTTTATATAGGCTACTTAAGGCACTTGAATCAAAGCAACCAGCCCATGACAACAATTTCACACTTGTAACCATGGCATGCAAGAATATCTCCCTCTGCCTCCCTTTCTTTCATTTTCTTTATATAATGGTCACTTAAAACACATATAGCAGAAACTTAACATTTACAAGAGGACAGAATGGCTGTATGGATAATAATGAAATATTTCTTTATGGTGTCTCATACATGAAAATATTAGTAGAGCTTTTGCAAGTTATCAAAGCAGTAGAAAGTAAGAACTGCCAAGGCTTACTTTGGCATGGAATAGACAATCTGGCTGCATTTTTATTAAGGAATTCTTTAGACATTTTCTTGACTTAATTTTCTTGTTTGGTTAGCCAGGAAGCAGTAACCATGCTCGGAGCGACAAGAAGATAATTGTATTGTCTTATCTTATCATCAAAAATGTTTTGAGGGATTGACAAACTACTCAAAAATGTATTAGGCAACACCTCTATCTAAAAGCGGCCATCAATAACAGAATGGTGTTGACGTCAGGATAATATGGCGTGAACTTGAATCAATAGTGAATTAATGGAGGAAGAACCTCGTTCATATTTTAACCACCCTGCCTGTCGACTAAGGCCAATTTGTCTTAATCCTACTATCTGAGATTTCTTCGTTGATCTATTAGTGGTGTCATTGCTGGATGGCACATCATGATTCACACTTGCTAGTTATCAGGAGTGGTCTGAGGACTGTGAAATGATTAAGGTCAGGGAGAATGTGTCATGCCGCTCTATACTGGTGTAGAGTGACACATCAGTGACGTTGACCACGCCCCACCCACCTTTCACCAACGGCCCCCGGTGGCAGTTATCACCTCTCCGCCACCCCCCACCCTACATCTCCAGCTAATGACCTGTTGCACTGCTAGTGGGATTAAGACTGAAGAAGAACAGGCTTAATCAGCCTTACTCATCCTCTCTGTGCTAGTCACAGCACATTGAGTGCTACAGACCTGTAACAGGTAATTCCACTTCCAGCCAGGTATATCGTATGGTGCTTTTTATAATAATAAATAATAATACATTTCATTTTTTGGATGCCTTTCTGAGCACTCAAGGACATCTTGCATAGCAAATACATAGATATAAAACCATTGGTTGAAATATACATAATATAGAAATAAACATTTGATCTGATAAATATATACAAAATAAAATAAACAAAATTAAATTTAAATTAATTAAAATTAAAATTAAATACATTTGAGAGACAATTGAGAGTGGAGAAAAGGTGTCAAATGTCATAGACAATCTTGAAGAGGTGGGTTTTAGGGAGCTTAGCAAACGAGGTGACTGTGGTGGCATGTCGACTGTGCAGTGGAAGTGCGTTCCAGAGTCTGGGGGCAGAGCAGCTGAAGGCCCGAGCCCCCATGGTGGAGAGGAGGAATGGGGGAGTGACCAGAAGTCCTGTAGAGGAGGAGCGAAGAGATCGGGAGGGAGTATATGGCAGGAGAAGGTCAGAGGTAGGAGGGAGCCAGATTGTGAAGGGCCTTGTATGTGAGGAGGAGAGTCTTAAAATGTATACGAAATTTTACAGGAAGCCAATGAAGCTGAATCCGAATTGGAGTGATGTGATCTAGCCTATTGTTTGCATTAAGACATTTTACTTCCTCTTCCGTTTTGCATAGAAACCAAAATGAAAGAGCATTGACAACAGGTATAATTACTACTCTGGTGAGAATTGTGACTGATTCTTTAGTCAGAACATTTCCCCACAGGCAGCCAAAGCTGGCTGCTTTACTTTTAAGGTGAATTTGATTGAATGCCAAATAAGCAAAGTGGTATCAATGCATTTTAAATAATTCATTTAAATCTTCTTTGCACAAGCCACTGACACCTACCTTTGAAAGGTGTTGACTTGTTTGTTCAGACATCACGTGCAAAGTGCAACGTTGTTTCGAAGTTTATGGAGTGTTTTGAAGGATTATTATATTATTATACTGTATGGGCTACTTATGTTATGGTGACTTTCATAAAACTGCACATTAAAAACATTTCAAACCAAATCAAGTAAACACTGGATAAAACTGTAGGGTTAATCAAACATATGGAGGGAGGACTGTTGATTTAAAAAGGTACTGTAGTGTGTCAACAATACAAGCAAACTGCATGGGCATTGGATAAGCTTTATGTGCAGTTATCGCTGGTCAAGGGGCAATATAAACATGCTACAAGCTCTTTTTTAATGACCACTTAAAAAGCTAGCACACAAAAGCATTTATTGTACAAAGAGTCTGTTAACAGTAACAGTGGTATCAAACAGGGAGTCATAATAACCATCATTATTTTATTGTATTTGTCTTCCAGTTCCACAGTTGCTTGGTTCAAGTCTGTAAGTTGCTTGCTATAACATGACCATAATATTTAATATAGTTTAAACATTACAGTATGACTGTATGTGGTATTACAAAAGCAATACAATCATGCTCTATGGAGAGCCATAAAACAAATACATTTTATTGTTGGTTGCCCTGCATTCATACTTGTCTTGTGTTGTCCACATCTTGCATTGTCGGGGCAACAGTGAGTGAGCTCAGGTGAGCAGCAAGTCTGGGCATTTGATCCATGTAACCTGGGTCTCATGTCTGTGAGATAATAAATTATTGTTGCCGTTAGTTTACTTGTCTCTTCTTCAGTTCAACACATGCCCAGGCAAATCATCTTATCATTATACTGAATACTCCTCTATTGTTTATTGGATGTTATGTTACTAGAAACAGTTGCCATTGGTTGAATCAACCATTAGCATATCAACACATAAGTACCAGGGGGTATAGCTGATCTAAATGTAATCATAATCTATACCTTTATCACACACATACTCCTCCATCTGCATTCTGAAATATCTACACTAGAGTGTCTTGTATGAAGGCACTGCTTATGTCTGTGATTTTTTATGCCACTAATCTCTGGGGAAAGAAATCCATTCTATTGAATACCAGGCATGATGCTTTCCTCCTGTGTATATTGCAATGACCTATACACTACAGCGCATTCATTTTGGACGGGAGCCTCGGAGCTTTGACATTTCCCAGACAAATCGGTCAGTTCTGCGTGCACATGTCCAAGTTGTCAGAAGTCTCTTTTGTTCTGAACAAAACTGTAGGCTGTGCCACTGTGACCGTGAATCGTCACAGCTAAATGCGAGAATGCTAAATGTGAGATCTGAAAACAGCAACAACAGCAGCACGACATGGTGCTCTATCTCTATTTCAGGTAGGAATTTAAAGGTACTATGTATGCTCTTGTCTGCCACTAGATGTCATACTAGAGCACCAGCATCTATGACCAAAACAAATGCTTTGTGGGCCACAAACACATGCACTAACATGCATGGCATGCCAGAGGATACAAAATACACTGTGATAGTGTGACATAATTCTTGATCTGTTCAGGACTCCATTAGCCTACTCTACTATACTGTATCTTTACATAAAAACATGTGTTTGCTGCTACATTAATGGTTAAAATATTGTCTTATATCACCTCTTGAGTTATTGGATAACTGCATCACATTTAGGCTGTCTATACACCAGGATTGGTATAGATCAGGGTATAACATGGCTGTACAGTAGTTTATGTGCATGTTATATGTACCAAATTAACTGTTCCTGAATCACAGAAGACCTAAAAATGGTTCTGCTCAGAATCTCATTTCTGGATGACGTTTATACCTGCACAACCTTATGTTTTTTTATGGTCTAATATTGAACTCCCTCCAATCCCACCCCTCAAAATAAAAAAGAAAAAAGAAAATGGCATGCATCTCAAGAGGCATTGGAGAGATTACCTCAACGTTATGTTCAGGAGTTCATGGTGCTGCAGGAAGGTGTGACCAGTGCAAGTGGCATCATGATAGATAAGTGCATGGATGAATGGATGGAGTCCAATTGATAGCGCCAGCACAGAATAGCAAATATGACATTTTCTGTATGTTTTGATGCAACACACACTTCAGCTTTCCAATACAATGCATGTATCAGCAGTAATAGTGAAGGTCATAGCGGTGATAGCCATGCGGA
>JAODUH010016158.1:0-24111 GCA_027564835.1 Typhlichthys subterraneus | reverse complement strand
TATACAGAGGAATACAAGGTGTTTCAAAATGATGGCCCCACTTTCAAAGCAATATATTTCAGTTACGCAACAAGTTACACACGGAGTTATGAAGTTGTATGAGGTAAACTCTATACCCCATAGTTCCATTCATGGGCGGTTTGTGGTTGCAAACATTATAGAGAGGTCTGTCATTTTGAAACACTCTGTATGTTGACGCGTGTAGTGCGTGTGACACGGATGTCTCAGTGTGACAGCTGTGTGGTCTGTCGCTGGTCTGATGGGGGCTTTGCTGCACATTGATCCAGAACACACATGGGGGTCAACATGATGGGAGGGGGCTTGTGGTTCTGGTTCACTGCTGGCACCACATCGACTGGCGCTGCTGGCGACAATAGAGCTCACTGTAATAAATTGGAGACCCAGCGACACATTTCAGGTCAGCTGGTTATGATGGCAGATTGCAGACCCCCGGTCCTGGCGGGACCCACTGCCCTGCATGTTTTAGACGTCTCCCTGCTCCAACACACCCGATTCACGTGAATGAGTTGTAATCAGGCTTCTGCAGAGATTACTAACGGCCCATTCATTTGAGTCAGCTGTGTTGTAGCAGGGAGACGTCTACAACATGCAGGGCAGGGGTTTCCCAGGGCCAGGGTTGAGAAGTGCTGCACCATCATCACATTGTTCACGTGCTACGCTAGATCTGTGCATTTTGGTACGCTGCAAGCGATTGCATGGGTAGAATACAGTGAAGGACAACACGCGCGGTACGTGAACTGAATGTGCACACTAGTAAAAGCAGAAACGACAGTTTGTAACAGACGCAGGACAAATGCAGACTAAACTGGGACACGTGTACAGATCTGTCTCACAGAGACGGTGCACTTGTTTGATGTACGTGTTTATGTACACTGGTTTACTTTCTATGAAATCACCCACGGCCTCTGTCTGTATGTCTGTCTGTCTCTCTCTCTGTCACCACATGTGAGTGAATGAGTCATGGCCCACAAGCTTGGCTCCAGGGGGTCGAGTGATCTTATGACCATCTTAGTCCCCAGCTATACCATTTCCCTCTTCTGATGAAGCGACGTGTTTGTGGTCGAGGGGTGCCAGAGTATTTTGTGTTTCGTGAGATTTGTCACCCGGCATTATGGGTTCATCTTAGTCACGAATATGATGGCCGTTAAACAGCTGCTGAGTCACAAACGAGTGCATCACTCAATGTCAGCAGTCAGTGGACGGTCCCCCCCCATACACACACGCACACACACATGCATTGGAAAAGCATTGCCGAGGCTAGGACAGTGTTGCTCTAATGCTTTATAATTATACTTTACACAGAAAAAGCAATGTGTGTGTGTATATGGAAAACCTATTTGAATTATTATTGTCACCTATTTGTATTAGATTCAGTAGGCTACAATATGTATTAAGAACATACACGTGAATAAAGACAGGTACACGTTTGGGAATTAAACAATATCCTAATACTAACAGTCCGAATTTAATGTTTACCCAGTCGACCATTGTGATTCTTGCATGATAATGTATATTAACTCTCATTTCTAAAATGTAATTAGATAGTTTTTTTTATTTTATTTATCAATGAATCGATTAATAATGTCACCCCTACTTTAAAAAACAATACAGTGTGTGTTTGTCATAGTTGCCTTCATACACAAACAGGACATTTATTTCGCTGTCCCACTTCCACACACAGGGAAATGGACGGCCTATCACAGTCCTTCCTGGCGCACTGGGGCCAGTCTGGTGTCTGGCCACATTCTCCCTCATGTTATTATCAATTTCACGCTCCTTCAAGGTCCTCCTTTGTTTCCTGTCGCAGAGGGAACAGCTCACTCAAGTCTGTAGCGCTCAGCTCTCATGCTAGCATGGAAACGGCTATCACTGCCAGCAATATACAGTGCAGTGTGTATAGCCTCTACCCCTCCAACAGTAGAGGGCTCATTTATAAAGTGCTGTCTACATTTGTCGTGTAAATGACCACATGCTGTAGGATATTTAATCCTGTCTGCAGTCGGCACCCGTCACGTGACTTGACCTAGTTAATCGCTCTCTCTCGCTCTCTCTCTCCCTCTCTCTCTCTCTCTCTCTCTCTCTCTCTTTCTCTTGAGCTGTCTCACTGTCTCTACACACATTTAATTCATTGTCTTTCTCCCACTGTACCTTTACCTGTTTTTCATTTTCCTATCATTTGCATTCGTTGTCAGACATTCCTGTTGTTCGTTTTGAATATTATTCCTCACCATACTTGTTTTTGCGGTTTCTGATTTCTACGTGATCATCCCCTTCCTTGCTTGTGTTACTGTAGTGCATTTAACCAGATAATGTACCTGGACTACGTTTAACTAGAAAGCTAGTTCTGTCATTGAGTGTGATATAAAGGCCTAAAGGTATACTGCATGGTATATAATACCAAACATATGTTCTGTACATATGTGTTATTTACATGTAATAGAATAACATGCTAACAAGATATTCTATAACGTCGTTATAAGTGTGCACAACTAATACAGCACCATATATTATTTGCACATAAAAGTCATTGAATGGATTTACCAAAACCTTCCTGTCGTTTATTCGTGTGTTTACATCTTTCCAGATGCTTCACGTATGAGTGGGCTAATTGGCTAGTGTCCCTGCACTCACAGTGTTATTTGTGCAGTAATGATTTAATGTGGAAGTGCATGTGAAAGGCCCTCAAGGCTGTGATCACATGAGCATTTGTGACGCGGCAAAAAAAAAGCATAAAAAAAGACCTTGGATTACAAGTTCTTTTGATTGTCTCCTTGAGCAGGATAAACAAACCTAGGAACAACTTGAGCACTCGCTCATATGCCATGCAAACTATTTTCGGCTCCGGCCTGGTATAGTATTTTATGAGGGGATCGCATATTTCCGGGGGGAAGAAAAGGCTTTTAGAAGTCATCGGAAAGGCGGGATTATCACACGGAGCATTCCGGTATACTGTATGGATGCATCTTGATTCTGTTCATTTAAAAAAAGTACATAAGTTTTCTTATGTTCTTGCCAGAAAGAGACCTTACAGTACAGTATGAGGCCAAATGCCATGATCTTATAAAGTTTTAACTCTGAAAGTATATTGAGAGTAGCCTACTATGTATTGATTGAATCTTAAATATCTACAAATCTGTAGCACTTAACACTTAAACTACTAAAACCCATTACACACATTTAAAAAAAAATATATATATGCCTAGTTTATCTTTCAGATTATATGAGCAGCATCAATGCATTTATATTGTTTATGTAATTTTCATAGAGCACTTCAGGAAACGGAGAGACTGAACTCTTCCAGTCCGGTGTCTGGAAGTGAATATGGACTCGGCTGTTTACATTCGAAAGTGTGTTTGCTCACCACTCGTGACTCAGGAGGCCTATTTCTCTATACAACCAGAGAACAGACAACTAGAGAGAGATTGATAGCAAAGGAGAGGTGCGTCTGTCCACACCCCTCCCTGTGTATCCCCGGTGTGGTTGCCCCTTGTGTGTGAGCCGGGCCTCTCTGGCACCCTCTCAAGTGAAAGATTCCACAAGCCTCGGAATGCATGGCATGCATCTGTTGCTGCACACCGCTACAGATATATCGGCCAGGCAGCGCGGCAAACGGAAACGCTCTAGCCCTAACCCCTGGCAAGAATTGAAGCTTCCCACCCAGTAATGTCTTTCATTGTTATGGGGATATATCATTTTTACAAATTTTGAAAGCAAAGTTTCAGGTATTTTCCAATCAGTCTATACACTATAGAAATAATACTGCAAATATTATATAATATATAATAATAATAATAATAGAAAAAGATAAAGTTTTGATTGGATGATTAGTAACACTTAAATTAAGACCGATTCAGACTGGCTCAATTGACTACAACAATATGTGATACACACTACAGTACGCTTCCTGTCATGCTGCGTTGTTTCCCAACAATAAAAACATATCTCCTGTCAAGTACTGTAGACGGGTCTTGACACACACTTAACCAATGCTGTGCCAGACTTGATCTGAATAGCAGATTTCAAATTGGACAGTAGTTAAATTAGTTTTTTTTACACACTGGAGGTCTTAAACACAGAAAAAAGATTTGACGTCCAGTCAGATTTAAACATTACTGTAGTTGCATTTCAAAGGGAATAGCTAAAATCTGTTCAGTGAACAGGGATTGAAATCATATCTTTAATATTAGAGTAACATAGTGCCTCATGTGCATTTATTAATAATCTTAATATTTAAAGGAAGTATAAAAAATAACAGTTTAGGGTAAAATAGTAACTTGTAAAGTCCTGTGAAAGTACAGTATCTAATATTTATATGTTTTCTAATGAAAGACAATGTGTATGCATCTTCTGTGAAGCAGTAAATTAATTTGACCTATTAACAAACCACCATTCAGGTCAAGGACATAAATGAAGGTGCTTACGAATCTATATTTGAAAAGTTGTCATGGAGAGTGTTGGCTTTAATATTTCTTATGTAAACATGGTCATCACGTATCTTAAGTCCAAGTGGATTTACCTCTGCTCCCAAAATAAAGTAACTATTTAAACGATATGCATATTATCCTTATATGGAACACTGGCCCATGAGCAATTTGTCCTCGTAGATAATATGCAGCACATATTGATGTCACTGGATTTTGACATCCCTGTTTCAATTTGTATTTGAAGGTTTTTATTGTGGTTTAGTTGCTGAATGCACCCTAAAGTAGAGCTCACTCAAACCGCAGATGATTTTGTTAAATGTTTTGGAAAGTAATGCACCATGTTCATAAGTGTCCCATAACTCCTTTACATGGTCAATACACAATGTTCCTTCACGTGAAGGGATCATACCTGTCTTTCAATGTAGGATATGGTTTGTCAAGAGAGATGTATGGGCCACTGTAACAAACCCTCCTCCAAAAAAACTAAATCAAACAATTACCGTAATGAATCGTAAATTTGTGCGCAAAACCATTCCCTGCGCATGTGCACGCGTCGTCTGCATTTGTATTCACTCACTCTGTAAGATGCGGTGACGGGAAGTGCTAATGGTAATATGAAAGGAATAAGGGAAATACCTTATGCACCTGTTTTTTTATGTAATTTTTAATCTGATTCCTTTTAAACATTTTTATTAATGTTTCTGTATTTCTGTATTTGTTTATGGGAAGCACACGTGTGCATGTATTCCCTCTCTGTGAAGCACTTTGAGCTGCAGTTCTGTATGAAAAGTGCTATACACATAAAGATTAATAATAATATTATGATTATTATTATTATTATTATATAAGTGCAATGGGAGGTGATGCTACGTAGCATTAGCGAGCTAGCGAGGCGTGTAGGCTAGGCGTGTGGGGTCAGTTCAGGTAGCTAGCAGCTAGCTGTGTCTGTGCTAGGAAACAGAACAGCGGCACACATGGTTGCCAGGCTACAGCATTTCTCATTCTGTACCTCGCACCACTTCTCCGTGGCTATCTTTATGCTTATACGTTTGTATGAGTGCCAAACCCCCAAAAACGCACGCACACACACACACACACACACACACACACACACACACACACAGAATATATGTACTGTATCTGCTGGAATATATTATCTCTCTGCTGTAAGCGTTGAGCTATATTGTAACATTTCTTGCT
Organism: Typhlichthys subterraneus; assembly: GCA_027564835.1. Taxonomy (NCBI): domain Eukaryota; kingdom Metazoa; phylum Chordata; class Actinopteri; order Percopsiformes; family Amblyopsidae; genus Typhlichthys; species Typhlichthys subterraneus. Next base: position 18,466 of record JAODUH010016158.1, on the reverse strand, counting down.
GTCGGTAAAGTCCTTTGATGCTTGGGAACTGACAGCGGCGATCAGTGGGAATGTAAGCCGCAGAGGAAGGACCAGAACCGTGTCCGAGCGCAGCCAATTTCTCCTGCACTAAACATAGCAGGCTGGACACCCGACCGAGGCAACAGAGAGCTCGGAGAATCCTACACGATTTCCAGCTGTTATTTCCTAGAGTTATTCTCCTCTCCCACCCCACCCCCCATCTCTCTTCCTGCCTGATATTTCACATAGCTTGAATGACCCACAGTGTGTGCCATGCGAGTTGGTGGTGGTGGGGGGGTGCTCTCATCATGTGAACAGCTATTCTGGAGGTCTCCTGAGACACGGTGGGTCTTTAAATGCCTCCCTGCAGTCCCCCCCCCTCTCCCCCCATCTCTCTCTCTCTGCTCAGAGCAGACACCTTTCCCCTCGCAGCCCTTCTGAACAAGACACCCTTGATTACTGTCATTGGATCAAGGACTCTCTCTCTCTCTCTCTCTCTCTCTCTCTCTCAATTCAATTCAATTTCGCTTTATTGGCATGAAGGTTCAAAGACAATGTTGCCAAAGCATAACAAACAAAACATAGCAACAAAACAAACTACAGTCTGTCCAACAATTTGGACATCATCACCACAACTGTTACGTACAATTTGGACAGTATACAAAACATAACAAGAACATCTGGTAACATAAATATTAAGCTTTCTCTCTCCCCCCACCGCCCCCCCCCCACCCCCCCTCTCTCTCTCTCTCTCCTGACTGCTGGACTCTTTGCTACAGATCAAGACACAAAAGAGCTGCTCGTAAATCTTAAACCTGTTTTTTACACCCCCACCACCCCCCACCCCCCCTTCCATAGCACATTTCCACATTTTCATGCCCACGCTCTGCGGCGTTTGGGTTTCGTCTTTAAAGGTGGAGTCAGCGATTTTAAGCTGACGCGCTTTTTTGTCAAGTTCAGCCAACATCTCCACTCGGCCCGCCTTGGCAATGCGTTTCCATTGGTGGGGGGGAGGGTGTTGGAGCTTTGGAGGGGGCACCCTATGACATTGAAGGGAGAGGCGTTTCTGTTTTGATGAGTTCAAATAGCACAAATCTTACTCCAACACCAACTCCAACCTTGACGGTGTGAAAGACAATGAATTACCACAAGGAAGCTGTGCTTCGGCATTTTCCCATATTGCTCACGCCAAGCATAGAAGGTCTGTTCGCCCTGCACGGCACCACGTCTCCTCAGCAGGGGTGAATATGGGAGCGAATACAGGTCAGAAACGCAATCTGCTGAAAAACATCCAGTTGTCAATCGAGATGAGTCGCAGTCATAATCCTGGAGTCAACAAGTCGCCGTGAAGCAACATCCATTTTTATCAAAGACTGAATGTGTGTTTTAAGGCATTATAAACACCATTATAAACAACAAGGCTAATTACAGGATGTTACAGAGGAATGCACCGATTGCATTTTTCGTGTCCGATTCTGGTGACTGTTTTTATTTTAAATATATAAAGACTAATTTGGCTGATTCCGGTTGTTCATAGTGCTTTCACATTTTATTTTCCGGTTTACGGCTCTGTTCTAGATGCAGAGATATTTAGTTTGAAATGTACTTTAGTTGTGTTAAGCAGAGTGGCAGCTCTTCTTGGATGTATCTAAAAAGATGTTGCTGCCCAATAACAGTCTTAAAATGCAGTTTTACAAAGGTCAGTTTCAGCGAATTCACCTTTCTACAGATGCCTCACGGTTTCAAATGCCACACCAGGCTAACTGCCACTTTCATTATGTTGAGACTCCGTGAAAGTACAGACTCAATTTGAGACAAAGTAGGATGGTATTTGTCTGAAAAAGCCCTTGCAGAAAGGTCCTCTTGTTCATTTCAGAAGTGCAGGCGCTTTGGGTCTCACAAAACACAGTTGCTTAATAAGTCATTCAATAAAGGGGCCCAGTTAACGTTTTATTGCCAGTCCACCAGACCTAAACAGCATTTCGTTTTGGCACTTGTGTGAAAACAAATATATATTTAACAATGATTATTTTTGTGTTCATTAAAATCTAAACATAGTTTAGCCGTCTGGTGTGGGAGAGCTGTGGTATTTTATTTTAAGTATGAGTTTGTTATGGCTAAGTTTTGGTATGTGTTGTAGTCAACGTCTTCTTGTACATCTATGTCTTTTGACCTTTCATTAGGGCTAAAATAACCCCTCAGGTGATTCATGTTATCCATAGCATTCTTATCCCCCTAATTAATCCAAGGCAGAGCTAATGATGGGGCCAAATTATCTACAGACATACTGAAATGCATACCCACATCAGAGAGCTTTTAATACACAGGAAGACCCACGGTTATCTAGATTTCTGGGTGTAAGTGAGCTTTTTTTTGGATTTGACACAGACATCGCTAGTTACCGTTCTACGGGGACATATAATTCCCTTGAAAGTCAATACGCTCACTGATCATGTATGGGGTCAGCTAACTGTCCTGTGACTCGCCTCACCCAACCCTGCTCTGGTAAACCTGTCCTGCGGCTCGATTGGCTGCCCGAGGTCTGACTTGGGGTAAAAGTTCAGTCCGGGCTTGTGCTTCCAACTCTGAGGCCTGCTGGGAGCAAGAAAGTGAATAACAAGTCTGTATGTCTGTCTGTCTGTTTGTCTGTACTTTACCGTGCCTGATTTGTTTTCATGCTGTCCTTGTATGTATGTGAAGCCACTTTGATTGAGCTGGCAAGGGGCTGTGGGACATGTCTAAATGAGGCTTATGTGAAAGGGAAAATGACTAGGGGCGGGACAGCGTTTTGCTGATGGAGCAGATATACGCGGGGCTCACGGATGTACTCTGTGCTGACGAGCAGCATTAGAGAGCAACGCCTCCACAACACCATGCAGCAATTTCTGTTTGTGTTTGTTCTCAAGTCGGTGGGGCGGTGCGGGGCAGCGGGTTGGTCTATCGTTTAAGCTCTTCACAGCGCTCGCAGAGATAGCTGTCATGCTTTGATAAACACGCAAAGATAGGGAGCGTACTTGCCAGCATGGTGGCAATTGTTGGTGTAATTAGATACAGCCACGCGGCCCTATTTAGCGAATAACAAACACACACAGAGAGAGAGCATTTGCTGTTCTCCGGGGAATGTTTCGCACACACCATTGTCACAACACTTAAGGGCTGACACAGTACCTGCCCTCGTATTTATATTTGAGGGGTGCGTAACTCCGGAATAATAGCAGATTTTTTATTTATTTTTTCCTGGATGAAAAAAGAGACAAGAATGCAATACAATCGATGGCTCGAGGGCACGCGGGCAAATAGCCTTCGGTAGCCGACGGCTTCAAGGTTGTCTCTCACGTCGCAGTGGGCCGCTGAAGGTGAATGACATTTTCAGTGGTTACCGTGGCGATTGAAGGCTCCTTCACCTTGTAGGAAAAGGGCTTTTTATTACACCTGAGAGAGGAATTAAGGGCCATATGAACTTTGACCTTGGGCTTGATCACTTGGGTTACACCAGACCTGAACAGTGGCATGGTTTTATGGGGACAATCACTCCTGAATGCATGAATGCGTGAGTTCAAAAGGGTGGCTTGCTGAGGTCTATATCTGTAAGCTCTGTCGCAATGAAGATTCTTCCTAGTCTTCGTCCAGTATCACGGGGACTCAACTTTTGACATCAGCGCAAATTGACACACCTTTGTTTCATTAACAAGTTGTCATTACGTCTTTCTTTCATTAGGCTTATATCATTACAGAAGCTCCCTTTTCATTAGTGGAGCGTCTCAAAAGCTTGTTGTCATTAGCACAATGTCGTAAATGCTGTATACGGTTTCATTAGCAGTCTGTCTTTAATGAGGAAACCCCCAGTGTGTTTACATTGCTATGATACCCCTGATTTGTGGTGAAGATAATGCTGATTGACTATTGGTGGGGGGAAGTTTTATATTGTCCGCTTAAGATTGTGCAATAATTGCTGTAAAGACAATAAGGTCTTGCTCTGCTGTTGAAAGTGAAGAAAGGGGGGGGGGGGGGGACATCAAAAGTCTCTATAATCAAGGTCCTGCTACAGGATACAAGCCGAGACATAATGATGCAGTATGACGGAGAACCTTTTAATGACAAGACATGCACAAACCATACAGCCTTAACCTGCATATACATGTTCCAGCTACTGCTGTGCTTTCATCAGTATCTTCAAGGCTGGGAGAGTAAAACCCATTATTGACCTTGATAGGCTGCTAAGAGGAAATATACGTGCCAAATTTGCACTTGTTAACCAAGTTATTTTTCTGTCAAGTAACCGAAATGAGGCCATTTGAAGATAACTATCTCAGAGCCTGATAGATTATCTTAACACCTAAATAAAAGTAGATGTATTAATTTAAAGGTTATGGATATTTATACAAATGAGTTATATTTATATAATTAGAAGTATTCAGTAGCTGGTAGTGGATATCTTGAGACATTTATGAGTTATGGAAACCTGGGAGTCATATACCCAAAACGCATGCTGTTCTATGTGTTATATAACTTAAAAATACAAAAACATAAATATCTAGTGGTTGGAAATGCCCATGAAAACACTGACATTTTCACTGAGCTGCCTATAATCATAGGTCATCATATTACTGTACACAATTTTTCAGTGTATAGCCCATTCTGTCTCCCATGGTTGAGGCTTTTGGTACGGGTTCAAGTGTTTGAATCCTGTTACTCTCTCCCGTGGGAACATCATTCCAGTGGATGTCTAGGAGTTTTTTCTTTCTTTTTTTCAGGACTCTGTCTGCTTCGTTTACTCCTGCTTTTGGACAAGTCCAAGTTGACTGGAAGCCCAGCTCCACCATGCTAACGCGTTAATGTTCAGTGACATGCTACAGAGCCCTGTGGCATGTGTCATCGTCTGCCCTTCAACCCCCTTTATACAAGCAGGAGTTTGCTGTGCTCCTGGAGAATTTGCTTGGTTTTGAGATGTTCCCTAGGACACAGGGCAGTTTAAGTCTAGCCTTCTGCTTTTGAAGTAGTTCCATTTTGATTGGCGTACTGTAGCAGGAGAGCAAAAAACTGTGAGTCGCACGAGGTTATACCCTTCATAGCATTGCTTAATCTTTTCTAAGGCTGGGTTGTGTCGGTGTGCATCAACCTGAATGGTCATTACATCTCAATAAAAGCCCGTAAAACATCCTTGGATACTTTACAATGTCCATAAAAATCTGTGTTTTGAGTCACTGCCACAGACAGGATTTGTTTTCCAATATACGATAATAGCTCATCGTGCTTGTAATGACAACAAACAAACCATCAAATACACCGTAAAGAGAGGCTTAAGTGTACCCCCGTTTCATACTTTAACGAGGCATTAAAAGTACGCCAGTGTGTTTTCTTTCATTTAAGGATGGGCGCACATGCGCTCCCTGCGTTCGCTGTCACTGGCCCGGACTTGCCGTAGCTCATTCTCAGCATTAATCAAAGCATTGAGGAATGTATCTGCTCCCCCCCACCCCCCCGTGTCCCCTCAGATACCCCAACCAGAGCACACACGCATAACCACAAAACATTCACAAGCAATAAATGCACAGCTGCTTTTTAAAAAAAAATGTATACAGACATGCGCACACACGCGTACGCTCACGGAGAACTCGCACACAAAAAACGCACACACACACACACACACACACATATATATATATGCTCGTGAGCAAAATGCAACCCGGGCGGCTTATCGTGGGGAACTAATTCAATATCCCTGTGCCTGTTTTAAATGTCATTCTCTGAGCTCATCTGGAGTGACATGTTTTTCATGGTGGAAATAAAGCTGCTTTATTGGGCTCAAAACACAGGGACGGGAGGCTCTTGATGTTGGCTAAAGAATCTAAAGGTCCTCGTGGGGGAATGCACGCAAGTCAGGATTTGTGGAGGTCTGCCTCACGCCGCAGAGATGCACGATAAAACCGTATCAAATAGTCGCATAAAATATGAAAAGCTCCGTCCCTTCCTCCAGTGGGGAAAAGTAAAAAAAGAGGTTTCCAGCTCGGCCGCAGGCCAGCACGCCAGTCATGAGGCGAAATGCCACTCAAATGCCACTATAATTCCATTCAGGCGATCAAGGAGGAATTCCCGAAAGGTCACGAGCGGTGGACGGTAGCGACCGCGGCGGTCGGAGGTGGGACGGGGCTCGTGGCCCTGGCAACTGGTTTGGGACGCCCGCTCGTCGTCGCCGCTGTGCGAGCTTCACTCGAACACAAGCCCAATTAGCTAGTTTAACGTAGCCTGCTAGCCTTTGCGGTCACTACCTCTTCTGCTTCTGCTTCTTCTTCTTCTTCATTTCCATACTACTGTAACCGTAACAATTACTTACAATTGCAATTTTAATTACAAAGGTATAACCATTAAAGTAGGATTTCCACACAGACATTATCCACGCTGCGTTTTAAACAAGCTAACAAGCTAACTACATGACATATCTCCCTCCAGCACCCTGCCCCCCCCGGCCTTCCCTTCCCCTCCACACACTCACACACACAGAGGATTTTTTAATAATTGTCCTTATCTTTCACGTGTCCCCACTGTGTATGATGTCGATGACAGGGGTGAATGCGGGTCTCGTGGGGGTGCACAGCGCTCAGTTGTCCCTTTGTGCCAGATAATGACTTCCCTATTGAGGGTGACCCCCCTTGACCCCCGAGGCAGACAGCAAGACGGCCACCCCAGGGCACCGCAGCCCAAATCTGGCATTTTGCCAACCCCAGTCCGCTTGCCTGGGCGCCCTTTGGCGTCCCCGGGCATCGTTTTTTCTCCCCGCTGTCTTGGGCCCTCGCCCTGGGCATGAGCGCAGGGTCGGTGAGGTCAGGGCTGGGGCCAGCCAACCGCAGAGATGTAAATGTGAGAGGTTGGGTGGGTGTGCTGAAGGGTCTGGGTGGGGTTCAAGCGGTTATTTTAATTCCTTCCACTGCCTAACTTCCCTGTGTGTGTGTGTGTGTGTGTGTGTGTGCGTGTGTGCGTGTCATGGTAGAGTTTCCTACACGGTGTTGACGATACCTGCCTTACTGTGTGTGTTATTTATTTGAAGCTTTCACCTTGATCTCATTTGTTTGGTTTTGTCTCGTCTAATATGCATATTTTATCCTTGATTCTGACTCCAGCTGATCTTAGAGGTGGGACTAAATCTCGTCTATTTCTCATGATATACGAGTATATGTGTATCTCAGTATATGCTCAGGAAATGAACAATCTAATTTTAAACATTACAGTTAGCTTACTGTAACATTAATTGCACTGAAACTAATTGGCACCGAAACATTACAGGAACAGTGTCTTTGCCAAATTACCGTGGCAAGCGTAGTAGGGGAACATTTGCACATCCAATTATCTAGCCCATTACCACAGAAGGTTAGCTATAGGCGCTAACTAGCCTCCTTCTCCTCCTATGTATTTTTCCAATCTAAAAACGCCCTTTTGTTTTTGCCTGTTTCTCCAAACAGGGTTCTTAAAGCCCCAGTGTTCCTTGGCCCCCCCGACCCAACGAGGTCGTTCCGGCGAGGTTTGCACCTGCTTCAGCGGCACGTGCGCCCTCCACCAGAGACGCATCTCCTCAGGTAAGCGCCGCTTGACGAGCTGTCATTTCTTTGCAGTTTTGTTTTGCTTGAGATGGGGCTTCTTACTGTAAAATAAAATAAAGGTAAGCAGGGGTGTGTTTCTGATGTACTGTATGCACACATTCGAGGTAGCCGATGAGGTCAGGATCGGTTATTGCACGTGCAGCAGTGCATTCTGAGTATTAACGTAAGTAAAGTGGGGCTGGGCATATATCTCACAATATAGTGGGGATGAAAGAAGCATTTGTAAACCAACATTTTATATATATTTGTTTAATTTAAGACAAACCATTGTCTACATCTCTAGAATAACACTGCTGTCATACAAGATACAGTAAATTAGATATTTTTCCAATAGATAGTTATGCAGGGGGTAGAGCTCTGTATGCAAAGTTGGGTTCTCTGGCGCGCACACACACACACCTACACACACCCACACACACCCACACACGAATGGAGACTAGTGCATGTACCACATCCAATATTGTATGATACGGTGTGAGGTTTTTGAAATAGCAGCCCTGTGTAGTGCAACTAATTTACTTGTATGTCATGTATGCAGTGGAAAAGGCTGCAAGTTTGTTCCAGCGTAGTCTAATGTATAAACACAGAGCCATGGGTGTGGCTGGAAACATCTGACTCAGCTGTGTACGGTGTTTTCTTCAGGATATATGACCTGTGCACGTGCAGGCTCAAAAAACCCAACAGGTTCACAGACAGACTGCTAGACAGAAGCCATGCAGCTTATAGCACTCATGGCAGGCCAGAGAAGCCAGTGACCGAAACATGTAGGCCAGAGGGAACATAAGAAATACATTCTTGTATAAATATGTTTTTACTGCAAAAGTGGTAAAATGTACAGATATTATGACACACCCCATTATGAATAATACATACAACTGGAAAATAAAGCCAGGCCGACTGAGAGGTGATACACCTAAGCTTACAGTGGAGAGGGGGTTACTCTACGTGTGTGAAGAAACAGTGAATATATTACTGTAGTTGAAACTACACTGTCTTCTTAATGCCTTTTATTGTTTGTGAACCTGAGCACACATTTTTGTATGTTTGTAAAGTAATGTACACAGTGTTTCCTCTAGGATTTTTTTTAAGCAGTGGGAAAGAACGTTTATACCTGGGTGGTGCGCGCGGTGCATGCCTACGCTGGTGGTCGGAGTGGAAATCAATAGTTAATTTGAAAAATCTAAAATAAAATGTATTTAAAAGACCTTGTGGATGTTTTGCTTATATTGGATGGGGATTGATGTTTCGTGGGGCGTGGGGTCAGGGGGTCCTCCCCCAGAAATGTTTTGAGTGTCAAATTTCCTGCATTCTGGCGAATTTCAAAGCACCAGTTTGTGCCTTTCCATTTATCCATTTATGGTATAAATATAACTGAATAGAATGCAGTGGGCCCAAAAGCTCCTATCTACTTCTCAATTAATATTATCCCAACAGAGTCAAAAAACACATGCATGATAAGTTACCCTTCTGTCTTTATTTTTAGTTTGGAGCAGTAACCTCTAAATATGGCACTGCATGCACTATTCACGTCAATGATACCTTAATACATTAAAATGTATTTATAATCCCCTGCACTTTTAATAATTTCAGTAAGATTTCTATTCACGTTCCAAACATAATACACATTCAAAACATTGAAATGTTAGCCCCTCCATGGCTTACATCGTTGGCAATTAGGCTGTTTTCCTGACGTTTATTGAATTTACCGGGCTATGTGATTCACTAAGCTAACGTTAGCCTCCCTATAGCATAACATCCAAACTATTGTCTGGAAGGATGATTTTAGTAGCAACAGAATAGCCTAATACCGTAGTCTACAAATGCAGACGAACAAGAATGAACCTAAACGCTGAACAACAAACAAAGAACAATACACGCACACAGAAAAAATATTTTTTACAGTTGTTGTAACGTTACGCTGTGTAGACGATTGATAATAACCCACACTCAACAGGTGAAGTTAAATAGTTGTTAGCTTACTGAATCCGGTGGGTAGCTGGGGTGTGTTCAATTTATTGGTGGCTTGGCCGCCAATGTTTAGGCGAGGTAGATCACACATGAGAGCGCACCGCCTCTTTGGGCGACATCTAACTTAATTAAATGTACCTTTTTTCCGTTCTCCGGTAATGTTGCTATCATCTGCCCTTTGTTACTGTTTGGGCAAATGCTGTAGCTACCTGCGCATGTGCAACACATTGTCGCAACTCTTCATGATATTTCATACAATTCTGAAGGTGGCGCTCGTGATTTAGCCTTGGCCGACCGCCATAAGTAAATGTACATAGCGCAAACACTGTTACAGTATGACCAAGTGTGTTGTGTGATGCAGAGGCCTGGAGCCACATGCGGGACAATACAGTATACATTACCTTACCTATATGGTGATAAACTATAAAGGTAAAGGTGCTTTTATTGTCACATGTAGAGAAATTCATCCCCTGCATTTAACCCATCCCTCAAGGGAGCAGTGGACAGCCGCTGTGCTGACCAGATATTGTCGCTGGTCACATGACCCTGACAGGAGAGAGTTAACCTACTCACACAATATGAGTTGTGCAACAGCGCTTCAGGTTATTTTTGGCCAAGGCTACAGTAATACTACAAATAACATGAGACTTTGAGCTCTTTTACTCAACAGGTGATGCGTATTATTCAGTAACGTCATCACAATGTAGAAGCAATAGTATTATTTTTAAAATTAACTTGCAAAATGTATTATTATTATTAATATATTTCCTAGCATAGTATATCATAGCATTATTTCTCAATGTGAGCCACACTATATATATACATATACATATATACACACTGATGTATGTAAGTGTGTATATATATGTATATATATATATATATATGTGTGTGTATATATGTATATGTGTATACTAGGTTGAGAAACACTGGGTAAGAGTGTGCTTACTCACGATGCATCCATTGTAATCTATCCCGCAAAAGCCCAGCCCGTTGCCATGGCAATGATGTGATGGGCGGGTGGACCTTGAAGTAAAGACAGGGGAGCTTGACAAGACAAATTCGTGTGAACTTTAAACTTTAAACGTTCTGTTCTGTTAGTTTTTGTTTTTGGCTTCATTTTTTCTTTCACAATTTCACATTAGGTTATGTATTATTTACTGTATATATATTATATTATTATTATATTATACTGTATATTATAGTAGTATACTATACCTACTATAGTAATACATAGTAATAATATATTTTTTATTTAGTTAGAATATACTTTATTTTATTTATTTTACATCTATATTATTAATAAATTATAAATTATAAATTATAAATTATAAACTAGAGGTCTTCAACAGGGGGTCCTCCCAAATTATTTGATCCCAAACTGATTTTCTTCTGAAAATTTAAGTTTCATTAAACATACATGAACATAAATAAAACATGTGCCATAAATACAGTATATAAATCTGTCAGTATTTGTGTTAATTGCTTAGTTAGTGGCCTACTTTTATACATGGCCAGGCACTATAGGCCGCCCTACACATTATTGTTGGCCCGGCCACTAAACATTGTATACAGTACCACATGTGATAGGGGGTCCCTGTGCCGTGTTTCCATCAGCCAAGGGGTCCTTGGCCTGAAAAATGTTGAAGACCTCTGCCCTAAACAGTATCTAACTTGAGATAAATGTACCCCCGAAACCTGGTGGGGAACTCCAACTTGTGTCTTAAGGGTAGATGTACTCTATACCTCTCGCTTGAATATCTCTCTGTGCCGAAGGGCATGTGTACATTAAAATACAAAGCACCTATTTATGTGCTGAAAACGAGAACCCACTACCCTCTTCTTCACCGGCAAATACTTGTCATGTCTCGGCATGACCCGAGGGGCGTGCGCAGATTGTTTCCCCGCTGAAACCGCATCCCCGTTTTCTGTGTGTTTTACAGTGGCGTCATGATGGATTGCAACATTCTTTAGTGTCAGTGCCTGCAGTGACAGGGGATGGACACTCGCTTCCTGAACAATTAGAAGGTTCCAGATTAGAAGATATAACCGAAGTGTGTCAGCGTTATATTTAGTGAGACAAGACAGGAAAGGGTTTGACATTTTTAACACTACTTTAGCAACTCAGAAAAAGGAGCTATAAAACGTGCTATTTTAATCATGTTTTCCTCTATTTGTCTTCATTCTACCAATTTGAGACAGAGAGTGTTTCAAAATGTCAAAGCAGTATATTTCACGATGGCAACAATTACAGAGCAAGTGACAAACGGTTTAATGAATTGTGGTATGTTTTATGAAGTAAACTCTCTCTTTCAAGTGGTAAGAGTTCCATTCATGGGCGGTTTGTGGTTGCAAATATATAGCGAATTCAAATTGGGTCCCAGTTTGAAACGCACTGTATTACTGTCTCCGGAAGGCAGAGGTCACAAGTCATGTCCCGGTTTATTAGTTGTTACAAAATTATGACACAATCTGGAGGCCTTATGTAACTTTCTAGATAACCGCTAAATGTTTGTTTGAGGATCTGGCAATATGTTGTGTACAGATATAGTGAGGTTACGGTGATTGTTGGTGGAACTGCTTGAGCAGTACCGATACACGATATATATCGGTATTTTCTATAAAGTGGGTTAAATGTTCATGAGGAGAAGAAACAGGAAACCCAACGGGAATGAGAATTTATTTTATTTTTTAGCGACATAATTGTAGTTGTACATGGTTAAATCCATAGCAGAGAGGTTGTGATTATTGCAGCTATAATGACAGTTTACTCAATTTAATCCACATTTGCTTTTGATTACAGGGCACCTTGTAATACTAGCTGGCTACCTGTATCTGTTTGTCAGAATCGGAAATTGAGCATGAGACTCAGTATCTCCTCTCTCATTCGCTACTCTGAAAAAAGGTGTAAATATAACTATATCGATTACATTGAAAATATACAGATTAAAATTTAGCCAGCCCTAATGAAGAGTCCACCTTTATTTTTAGTTTTTTTATTAAATGTTTTATTACTTTATATATATATATATATATATAGACAATTATAGAACATTTGTCAGTTACACAGCAGTGTGTTGAGTGCTCAGCCAAGAGGCGGCTGTTGCTATGGAGGCAGAGTCTGTTTATAGGTCTTATAATAACCACGGGGTTAATTATGGAAGCTGTTCTATAAATCCATCGCCGTTCTCCGACGTCCTCCAATACGCGCGTCCCGCACCGCCCCCGCCGCGGCCACAATGACAAGCTGGCCTTTTGAAGGCGCGCGCGTCGCGGCTGGTCGGGGCAGGGCCGTGCGAGGGATTCCGGGAAGAGCCCGTGAGTCTGGCTGTGGCTCCCGCTCCGGGGGAAAGCTGTATTCTGCATTGATCTTGTGAACTCTGGGACGCACAGTAATGTGGCCGGGCTCTGGTTTCCGTGGTTTTATATATTGTTTTGGCTTTTTTTTTTTTCTTCAAAAAATAAACTCTTACTGGAAAAGGGGACCGTGAGAAATGTAGTATTTGGTCTCTCGGTTGTCTGCGGAGCATTTATTTAAAAAAAAGGCACTCATTTTGTTTTGGTTTATCCCTTTTGTTTTATTTTAAGCCCCCCCCTCAACCACCCCAGAATAAAGATGGAAGTGTGGTACGTAAAGTTAGAGAGGAAGACCGAACTAGAGGGAGAACGCATTGAAAACAGAGCTTTTCTTGAAGGGCTCTCACAATGCGGGCCTTGTGCTGTGAATTCGGCGTGTCTTTCCCGAGCGGAGTGGAGGAATGGAAAAGATTATCCGCAGGAATGTCTGGGGTGCCCTCAAACGGAGCGGCCTGCGCAGACCGACCAATGGGAGCGGACGGGCTAATTTTTTCCCGATGAACTCAGCCGCCTGCTCCGCAACAACGCACGTCTGATTGCCAGGAGGACCGGGCTCAACATATGGTCCGCGTTTGGAGGGTCCAAATGACAGGACCAATTCTGCCCCCAGTGAAAGAGGGAGGAGGGTGTGTGTGTGTGTGTGTGTGTGTGTGTGTGTGTGTGTGTGTGTGTGTTGGATTTGTACATTTCTTTTCTTTTACATCATAATTTCATTAAGGTGTCTTTGGATGTGGTTGAACAACAGAAGCATGCAGGTGTGCGGTTAGCGCTTGATGATTCACTCTTTAGCGACGGTGCCTCGGTTAAACAAGCGGCGATAGCGTCCCCCCGCCCCCCCCCCGAGCCAAGCCCTATTAGTGCTGGCCACAGTCTGTGGTCCACTTCATTACGGCGCCCTTAGAATTATCTCACTGCCTTGCAAATCCTGCCAATTAATTTGGACCCCATTTACTATTCAGCAGACTTGGAGAGAGGCTCTATCTACATCCCACACACACACACACACACCTCCATCCCCCACCCCATTTAGAACCGGGCCAGAGTAAACGACAGGGAAATGCCACTTACACAGTTCTGTCTTTGTCCAAGGAATGTGTGTGCATGCGTGTGTGTGTGTCTGCATGTGTCTTTCAATATGTGCATGTGTGTGTTTGCACGTGTGTGTGTTTGCACATGTGTGCATGTGTTGTACTGTACAGTATGTGTGTATGCACGTGTGTTTGCACATGTATGTACTGTGTGTTTGCGCATGTGTGTTTGCACATGCTTGTGTGTGTGCATGTGTGTTTGCACATGCTTGTGTGTGTGCATGTGTGTTTGCACACGTGTGTGTGCGCGTGTGTGTGCATGGGTGCGTGCACGCGTGTGTGTGTGTGTGTGTGTGTGTGCGTGCGTTGCCCCGGCCCTAACAAGCCATGCGGTGGAGGCCGTGAGGTGAGGCGGCACATGGTAGCCACAGCAGAGCCTTGTGACCACAGGGGCAGGAGGGGCAAATAGTGTAGCGGGGATGGGGGGCAGCGCGGGTTTAAAGTGACTCCTCGTATTTCCCATAGCGGGGTCCCTCAGAGGTGAACGGGGGTCACAAAGAGGGAGCTCGTTAGCTGCGGCTCGCTCCGTCCCTGTTTGGTTGGCCCGGTTTAAATTTTACCCCCCCCCCCCCCCCCCCATCTTCCCCAACTCCCTACCAATCACAACCCCACCCGGGTTGCTCTCTGCTAGGTCAGCCCATGCCCTTCCCTCTCATTCATCACTGCAGGCTATTTTAAAACACGCTCCTATGCTAGCACACTATTCCAAGTCATCCCAAGAAGCTACCAAGCTAATCTTCGCTGTCGGTTCTCGCCTTTATTATAATTTTTTGTGTATTTGTGTGGGGAGGGGATTTTGTTTAAAGATGGAGGTCTGGTGTCTGTCAAAGCACGGATAAGGCCTGCCAAATCATGTCAGTTAATTGGTCGTTTGCATTTTTGTTAAACTAACAAGATATTGTATGTTGTTTTGGCTTTTCCTAGGCTGCGTTGCTTTCCACCTCCGCATTGATCTTCAAATTCTTGTAAATGTATGTCATGCAATTGTTTTACACCGTTTTATGTCACAAAGTGCAAGCTGCTAGTCGTGATCTGCTTCGATGAGGTGATCGCAGCTGGGGGTAGACTTAAATCTGGAAACATAAACCTAGAACAATATGTATACACAAATCTTGCCTGGTTAATTTCCATCTCCCTATATTGTTTTTAATCACCACCACTGAGTTTGTTGGAAAATCTGCCATCTAATTGAAAACATGTCTGTCTCAGCACGTAAATAGGAAATAATTCACTGCAGCTGTCTCTTGATATAAAACGACAGAACAACCAGGCCATATTTTGCTTTTCGTTGAGGTCTTTATGACATGTGTGACACGATCCATTGTTTTCCCTTTAAGTCTAGGTTTTTGTGACATTTCACTAATTTAGCTTCAACAACATTCACAAATGTAAAGCAAATATCTGAGCTTGTAATTTTTTTCTGAATCTGAAATGTATGTAACTGAAAAGTTTTGATTTAGTTAATTTTGAGTTATTGTGCTTTAAATCTTAGTTTTTCCCCAAAAACAATTGAAAACCAAAAACTGCCCATTTAGTGAGATAAATATCCTAGATAACGATAATATTGCATAATTTTATTCAAGACAAATCCTTTATCCAAGCACAAAACTAGAGTGAAATAGAGCAGGCAGGTGGAGACCATCTGAGCCTACGAAGAAGCAAAAGCAGCTTATTTATTAAAATAAAATGTAACATTTAAAAAAAGTTTAAATATTTCAAACTCGACGGCCTGCCCGCGGGCCATTCACCATCTTGCTTGGGGAAGATGTGTTGTTGGCATGTTTAACTTAAAAGTTGTTCTTCATGCTATATACCGTTAGAAAGCTATAAATCTTACAATTGGATTGATATAAAATAATTGAAGATACGATCGTAAGATCAGGTACACTCAACGAATATGTCAGACCACCACCTGCAATAATTGCAGAAATTTTAAAGTGTTAACAGACTAGTCGACTAACCACACACATCCAAGCAGGCGACCTGTCACTCACAATGAAGGGATTTCCTTGCGTCCTGGGTGTCGGTGACGCTCCCCGCGATGGCACCGAGCGTGGGGTCACGAGAGAAATCACAGGGACTAAGCCTTTGAGAACTCTGTGAGCCCTATAATCCTTCCCCTGGCGGAGGCATCACAGTGAAATGCTATCTCATTGTTACATCTCAGAGCCAGTGGAAGGGGAGGGGTGCGGGCAGTCAGCTGGGGGATGTAGCTGGGAGGAGGGGGGACGGCTCTGCCATCCGCCGGTCGCATGCAGCCGTTATCGCGGAGACCAAAGTATCATGGTGACTCCAGTGATTAACACCATAATGCTACAGTGTCCTCGTAGAATCATTTACTAAACTTCCACGGTAAAAACGCTTGATTGTGAGCTCAAGATATGACTAGAAAATACATTATAGTCGAATTGAATGTCTCAAAAAAGTATTTCTTCCGGCGTAATCTATATATATTATAGTATATAATATATATAGTATATATTATAATATAATATACGTATATTTTGTTTTCAATTCAAGGAGAGTGTCAGTTTTTTTCTCAAAAATGTATTAGCTTTGCTACATATTAATACATACAATACATTCTCTTTGAGAGAGCTTAATTTACGCAGATGGGGTGAAATGTCTGTCTGCTACAGGTTCCATCCACCTGCGGAGGTGAACTTGACCTCTCAGTGAGATTTGCAGTGCGGTGTGTATGTGCGTATATATATATATGTGTGTGTGTGTGTGTGCAGCAGGGGGGAGGAGAAGGGAGCCTGCTTTTTTATTTTTTGTCAACATCAATGAAACATGAATAAGTCAGTTCACATTCTTCGGTCGCCTAATGCAAAAACAATAATGCTGATCACAGCGGGGCGACTCAGGTGCTCGGTACAGAGCTACGGTATGCGCGCGCGTGTGTGTTTGTGTGTGTGTGTGTGTGTGTTTCTGGTATTTCTGATTGTTTCTGTCGCCGGAGAGATTCGGCAGATTGATCATTCACTTGGTTAGAAGTTGTTTAAGGCCGTATAAACATTACATTATGTTCATAACGCACTGAGATTAAATTCATAACAATATGAAATGAAAAGAACTTGGTTCATATCCATATTACGTTTAGTAGTATAGATTAGAGCAGTATACAGAACATTTGTCCCATTTTGTTTGGGAGAGCCAGAATACTGCATGCATTTCACATTAACAGAGGTCATAGGTCATGGTTTCTGCTAGCCACCGACGAACAGTAGAGAGTGGTGGGAGTGTGAAAACATTCTTCCCTCGCACGTTCTACTGTCCTCACCCAGATAGCCAAATAACCGTATTGAACTATGTCACAATTTGCAAACATGGGGAGACGTGCTCTGCGGGGCCAGGGGGAAAACGATGACGACCACCGGTTTGGCCGGGGAAGTCGGCAGTTATGTCCGAGAAAAGTCACTAAAAGAAACAAACTCTGTATTTACACTGGACGAAAAAAGACAATGACTTGACTAATACACGTCCTCCCTGCATACAGTGGTTAAGGTGGAAACTATATATATGCTGAAGCCTCAGTCCTGATTGATTGGAAGGTCGCCAGTTACTCTTTTATGTTTTTTTTTTGTTTTTTTTCCCCCCATTTCAACAGGATGATAGAATCCAAGATGTTTGCAATGAAACATCTGGATCAGCTAAGAGCAAAACATCAGATATTTGGACAAGGGAGGGCAAAGGGAATAAGGCAATTTCAGTGATTTATTTAGCCTTCTTGTTATTCTTATCTTCTTCTGGACCGAGCCTTGCTTCCTGACGGCTGTGTTGCTATTGTCTTTACGGCGAAAAGCAACAGAAAACCGAACGCTGCGACAGATTCAGGTCTTTGCTCCCCTGCAATGTTGTGGGATAACAGTGTCATTGGGGCAGTATAGGTCACCGCTCCCCAGATCGAAGTCATATGCGTTGTCCGCCCAGCAGCAGCAACATGCTCCGTTATCCCAGCCAGCCACCCCCCTCCTCGCATTCTGGAAATATTCATTGTTTATTGTCACCCCTCATCCTTCACTGAGAGAATGTACTGTATGTTATGTGTACGGCCCATGTGGACATTTAGCTGTGCACCCCCCCTTCCCCACACCTCCTCCTCCTCCTCCCCCTCCTCCTGGCCTTCCAGAATCCGGCAGCTTTATTCGCTTTTGTTTGATGGATTTCTCCTGAGAGGCAGCTAGCCATTCCAGAATCTCTGTCTCTCTCTCTCTCTCTCTCTCTCTCTCTCTCCAGCCTAAGAGAGGCTAGCTAAGCTAGGCTAAGCAGCGGGGCGGGGTGGGGGGGGAGGCAGGTGTGCACAGAACGCTACAGCCCGCGTAGCGCTGAGCTTGTTCTTGCCAAGCTCATTTGCCCTCCCCCCCCCGACGCAGTGATGCGACGGCTGGTGCTGAGAGGGAAAGCGAAGCGGAGGGGGGGGGGGGGGGGGGTTGGGAAGCCGCCATGGTTTGCATG